>CM062804.1:1443802426-1444032426 GCA_031772625.1 Pinus tabuliformis | reverse complement strand
GCCTCCATAAACTTTCAATTATGGAAATGATCACTCTTGGCAATGACCTGGGACTACTCTAGACAAATGTGGTGTTTTGTCTTATCATCATGTTTGGCTAAAGATGAGGAGTGAGTCCTACAATGTTTGAGGTTGGTTGTGTGCTTCTTAATCCTTTGCCTTATGGAGCAGCATGTTTTTCCAATGAAGAGGGTCCCCCATGAACAAGGGATTACATAAACACCTTTCATGTCTTTAGGGTCAACAAGGTATTTGATAAATCTAAGGGAGTTCTAAATGGTGTTCAGGGGCTTAAAGGTAGAAGATAACATGTGCTTCTTAAGAGTCAGAGCAATCTTATTGGTTGTTCCTTAGATAAAGGGAAGTTCAAATTTGGTTACCCAATCTCCAGGCTCTTTCCTTATCCTTCGACCATTGCTCGCCTTTAATAAAGCTTTGAGACCTTAGTGCTTATTATAATGATGCGGGAGCATTCAACCCAAAGGGAAATTATTGTAAATAATAGACATAGGGGTCATGCAATTGTGGAATTAGTTTCCTAAATTACAAGTCACTTTAATATTTAGGCTTTTTATTAGATATTTTCAAAATAAATAAATGAGGAAATAGGAATTAAGGAGAGCTTTTAGGCATAAAGGAATGGATGTGGATCGTAAGGAAGCTTTTCTATTTTAGAACAGGGAAAAAGACGGAATAAAGCTGAGGAGATGCTTTTGCCATATGTATGCATTGCATGTAGAGTCTTAGAGCTTTAGTTGAGTGATTTTAGGATTTTTAGATCATGCTAAGTCTAATAAATTATGGAGCTCAAAGGCATTGAGAAGGAAGTGTGAGAGGAGTGAGTGTGAGGAGTGAGCAAGGATTCTCCTTGGGAGCCTTCGGGCAGTTTGTAAAAGGGCCATAGATTTGTATATCTGGCCATGAATGTAAAGCTCTTGTGAATGTTTGTTTTTATATACATATGAGTATGCCGAATTTGACTTTGTATGGATATTCTTGTGTTTAACCGATTCTAAGATATGGCTCTGCACATGGTGGCAGAAACTGATGTTATATAACATTGAATTTGCATGAAGCGATAATGGTTCTTAATTTTTAATGCGCCATTGTGTGTGTGCTAGTCATCGAAGGCTCCTTTCCTTTAATTCACGTGTTGATTGCTTTGACTCTTATTCTACAGTGGCGCACATGTATTCTGGTTAATTCACGTGTTGATTGCTTTCGTTAAGTTGTTGTAGTATATTTGGGACAGTATAGCTTTATGCAGGTGGGTTTTCTCTGAAGATGTACCGCCGAGAGTTGACTCCTTCGTGTGACAAACATCCATCGGTTGCAGAGTAACTTTTGATAACAGGTTCGAACGCATCGAAGTTTAAAGTTTTAACCATTCCGGTTGGGGATCATATCAGCGCCAAAGATTGTGTGATAGGCGAGCCACAACGTAACAAAGTTCCAGAATTTGGGGAGCGATTTAATAGAAATTACAACCTGTATGTATCGCCAGACCCGTCATGCGGAGGTGGATCGTCGAATAGCGAACCGTGGAAGTATTAACGACTGCATATGAGAATAAAAACTGAGGAGGAACGAAAGTCATTGTTTGAGCCATCGTTGAACAGCGGAACTGGTCACGTATTAGAAGGCGGCATCTAATTGTATCGGGTCTGTTAGGAAGCCCATGGTTTGAGCCATCGCCGAGTTATATCTGCGTCGATTGGAGGGAGCAGAGGCATGTATATTCCTTATCCATGGTAAGCCGATGCATATATATCGATGCTACATATTTTGTTTAGAATAAAGGCGATGTATATCCACAAGCTTTTGTTTAGAATAAAGTCCAGACTATAACCAGCGGTGGCATCAAGGAAAGGGAAGGTATATATATATACGGTATGCGCATGGTCATTCTCAATATGTTTCTTTTGAGAATTTCAGAGAAGAGCATTGTGTGTAAACGAGTATGGTTATCATAGCACCGTGTGTTTAATTCCAAACATGGTTTTTATAAGTCATGAGATTACAACGATTTGAAGTAAGCTTCCGAAAATTCAAGTGTACACTTTGGCGTGTGTTGAAGTGCATGATTTGTGTGCATGGTTGTCGGAGGATCCTGGTATTTGTGGCCTGGGCTGCATCAGGTGGTATCAGAGCGGGAATACCTTGTTGAAGAAGTTTGTTTTATTGAATGAGTACAGTCGAGAACTGAAGTGTGTTTCTTTGAATGTGTGATGAATGATTTTTTTTTTTGATATGCAAACTACACGAGTGAATAGGATGGCAGAAACAAAGGGAGGACGAGATCATGCAAGATCTTAAAGGTAAGATGATTTCCTGATTTGAAATTTGTGAATTGAAGTTTATGGTTGCAGAGAAGTGGCAGTGAACCTGAAGAATCCAATAAGGAATTGGATAAAGAAGACAACTGAAGTGTTCTCAGGAGAGAGAAGGAGATTGCAGAAGCCTAGAGGGAGCAAAGGTGTTGCTCAGGAGAAGGTTCCAGACAAAGGACCGTGCTTACCAAAAGACTAAGTAAGGAGAGCTTAGTGAGGTAAGATTGCAGCCACGAGGACTAGCTGTTGCAGAGGCTTGTTGCAAAGGAGAATCAACAGAGGTTGAAGAAAGTTGCAGATAAGAGAAGCCTGAAAGAGCAGTGGAGAATGCTCGAAAGGTTCCAGCAGAGGACTGGTGATTACCAAAAGACCAGATCCGGAGGAAAGGATTGGTGAGGTAAGTAGCAACAAAATAGTTTGCTGTTGTAGAGGCTTGATGCAATTCATGGGTGAGAAACTCATGGTGGAGAAGATGACTACTGATAGTCATAGCAGAGGTTCAGGAAAAAGCCACGGTAGAGGACATAAGAAAGAGGATGCCAAGGTAAATGGAAAGAATATAAGTCCAGAGGAAGTTGAAATGGAAGAATACATCTGTGAACCAGAACAAGGAGAATTTCTGGGAGATAGTGAAGATGAAGGCTTGAAGACTGAAACTTCAAGTAAGACCAAAGGGTCATATATTTTTAAATCTGACAATTTGTGGATGTTTGCAGGTGAAAGACAATTGGCTGATATTGTCATGAAGAAGGAAAAAGACCAGCAGAATCAAAATTCTGTTCTGGAAAAGCAGAAGGTAGATGGGTCTTATATACAGCTGGAGAAGTTGATCATGGAGAATCAGAGAAGAGGTCTAGAGAAATGGCACAGAAATGAGATGACTGCAGGAGTTCGAGAAAGAGAGATTGCAATAATGAAGGTACAATTGCAGGTACTGGAAGAATGGCTACAAGAGCAGAAAAATCAAAATAGAAAATGGATCTTTCCACTGAAGGGAAAGAGAGTGATTTGGCAACAATTGCAGAGGAAGTTGGGGAAAATTGAGATTGCCTTACTAAAGAAGGAGCTTAGAGTTCTTATGCCAGAGATGGGAATTAAAGATTCCAAATGCAGATTTGTTCGAAAAGAAGCAATGGAAGAAGCAGTCAAGATTGAAAAGTCTCATGATTTAAAAACTAATGAGTTGTGCATGTTTGCAGGTACAGAACAGGAAGATAAACAAGCTTTAGAGTTTGTGCAAGAAGAATTGAACCTGAAGGCTGTTCAGATCGATAATGAGTTAGCAAGATCTCAGAAGCAGATGGGGAAGAAGGAGTCTAATCAGGATGTTGATGCAGAAAGAGAAGGACCAGCTGATGATTGGTCAACCACTAGTGGAGGTATGGAAAATCATGTGAAATTTCCAAGGTCTACTCCTAATGAAGTTGTTGAATTGTATAGGAAACTAGATCTCTAGAGAAGAGAGTTGGAGAGACAGAGGACTTATTGGATGAAGAAACAAGGGAAGAGAGTCTTTATGAATGACAGTCATAAAGCAGGAGATGGTAAGAAGGAAGGACTAGCTAATAATCTCATGGTGAATGCGAATCAGCATACTGATGTGCTGACAGAGAAGTTGGGAAGAAACTCAGAGCAGCATACTGAAGTGTTGCCAGAGAAAGCTGAGGAAAAAGTTGCAGATGAAATTGCAGGTGACAAGCAAACGAATGTTGCAGGGGGACAGGAAGTTTGGGAGGCAGCAACATTCATAGTGACAGCTAGAGCAACATGTGGAGCGACACTTATGATGGCAGTTGAGACAACGCTAGCAGCAAAAGAGGCACTGATGCCTTATATTTTTTATTCTAACAATTGTTTTGTGAGTACAGGTCTTACTGAAGAAGCTGGAGAAAATCTGCTAGACAAAGAAATTGAAATGATGAGGCGAATGATGATGAAGAAATTCTGGAAGAGACCAGCAGCAGTGAAACAAAAGAGAAGCAGCAAGAGGAAGATAGCAGAAGATTGCAAGAGTACAGCTAGTGGAGCAAAGCAGCATAAAGTGTGGAGACCTGGAGAAGAACAACAGACAGAAGCAGCGGCAAATGGAAAGTTATAGTACAAGATATGGGATCCAGGCAAACATAGATCTGAACACATGATCAGGAGATCATGAAAATTTTCTACCTTGGGAGTATGATGTGGGAGCATTCAGCCCAAAGGGAAATTATTTTAAATAATAGACATAGGGGTCATGCAATTGTGGAATTAGTTTCCTAAATTCCAAGTCACTTTAATATTTAGGCTTTTTATTAGATATTTTCAAAATAAATAAATGAGGAAATAGGAATTAAGGAGAGCTTTTAGGCATAAAGGAATGGATGTGGATCATAAGGAAGCTTTTCTATTTTAGAACAGGGAAAAAGACGGAATAAAGCTGAGGAGATGCTTTTGCCATATGTATGCATTGCATGTAGAGTCTTAGAGCTTTAGTTGAGTGATTTTAGGATTTTTAGATCATGCTAAGTTTAATAAATTATGGAGCTCAAAGGCATTGAGAAGGAAGTGTGAGAGGAGTGAGTGTGAGGAGTGAGCAAGGATTCTCCTTGGGAGCCTTCGGGCAGTTTGTAAAAGGGCCATAGATTTGTATATCTGGCCATGAATGTAAAGCTCTAGTGAATGTTTGTTTTTATATACATATGAGTATGTCGAATTTGACTTTGTATGGATATGCTTGTGTTTAACCGATTCTAAGATATGGCTCTGCACATGGTGGCAGAAACTGATGTTATATAACATTGAATTTGCATGAAGCGATAATGGTTCTTAATTTTTAATGCGCCATTGTGTGTGTGCTAGTCATCGAAGGCTCCTTTCCTTTAATTCACGTGTTGATTGCTTTGACTCTTATTCTACAGTGGCACACATGTATGCTGGTTAATTCACGTGTTGATTGCTTTCATTAAGTTGATGTAGTATATTTGGGACAGTGTAGCTTTATGCAGGTGGGTTTTTCTGAAGATGTGCCACCGAGAGTTGAATCCTTCGTGTGACAAACATCCATCGGTTGCAGAGTAACCTTTGATAACAGGTTTGAACGCATCGAAGTTTAAAGTTTTAACCATTCCGGTTGGGGATCATATCAGCGCCAAAGATTGTGTGATAGGCGAACAACAACGTAACAAAGTTCCAGAATTTGGGGAGCGATTTAATAGAAATTACAACCTGTATGTATCGCCAGACTCGTCATGCGGAGGTAGATTATCGAATAGCGAACCGTGGAAGTATTAACGACTGCATATGAGAATAAAAACTGAGGAGGAGCGAAAGTCATTGTTTTGGCCTTCGTTGAACAGCGGAACTGGTCACGTACTAGAAGGCGACATCTAATTGTATCGGGTCTGTTAGGAAGCCCATGGTTTGAGCCATTGCCGAGTTATATCTGCGTCGATTGGGGGGAGCAGAGGCATGTATATTCCTTATCCATGGTAAGTCGATGCATATATACCGATGCTACATAATTTGTTTAGAATAAAGGCGATGTATACCCACAAGCTTTTGTTTAGAATAAAGTCCAGACTATAACCAGCGGCGGCATCAAGGAAAGGGAAGGCATATATATATACGGTATGCGCATGGTCATTCTCAATATGTTTCTTTTGAGAATTTCAGAGAAGATCATTGTGTGTAAACGAGTATGGTTATCATAGCACCATGTGTTTAATTCCAAACATGGTTTTTGTAAGTCATGAGATTACAATGATTTGAAGTAAGCTTCCGAAAATTCAAGTGTACACTCTGGCGTGTGTTGAAGTGCATGATTTGTGTGCATGGTTGTCGGAGGATCATGGTATTTGCGGCCTGGGCTGCATCATATAACCATTAATTTCAAATACTTTAAGAAGGTGGGATTTCTGGCCCTTAAAACATGAGTAGCCAATGTATTGAGTAATCCAAGATTTTGGGCAAGGTAATGATGGAAACTAACATGAAGATATTGCTTAGTATGAGTCTTCATCTAAAAGACCTGTTAAAATTGTAGCAAGAAAAGGCTTCATTTGACTTGTGCCTTAGTAAAATGGAAAAATTCGATTTTCCACATCAAAAGGATGACATGGATTATAGTTAACTAGAGTGACATGGCCTTGTCTACTAGTTAAGTCAGTAAAATCAAGTTTGTAGGCTAGAAGTAGAGTTATGCATGAGTTGATTGCTATGATCTAGAAAAATAGTTGAGTTATTGTTAGTTAAAATCAGTGAATTGAGCTCTAGTCACTAGTTGATTCGGTAGGAGTTCAGTTGAGTAGTTATAACAATTGTTAACTCACTAATCTCTTAGTTAACTACTCAATCAACTAAAAATAGACCCAGTCATGAATGGAATTTGAATTGCTTAGTTGAGTGGATGGAAGAGGCACATTTGTATTTATAATTGTATATTATTGAGTGCATAGTGATTTTTCACTAAGCAGGTGATCAATTCCCCTTGGATTTGCGCAAGGAAATAGGGAATTTCCCTATTATTCAACAGTTAATTTCCTTTAAGATTGCACAAGGAAATAGGAGGTTAGTTGAGGCTTGAATTGGCTATGTTGGCCAGAGTAGGAAGGAAGCAGGAGAACAATTTTACAGTGCAGGGTGTGCTTCAGAGTTGAAGCAATACATTGTAATTGTTTCTCTTTCTCATGTGAATTAGTGTAAAACAACAGTGGGGTTTTTCCCAGTTAGGTTCCCCTGTGAAATCATTGTGTTCCTTGTTTTTTATGGTTGCATGTTATTACATGTGTTTCTATCATATATTTTCTTTTCCGCAAAATAGTAGAAGAAATTTGCGTCTCTTGATTTTAGTTCAATTTCATTAGCAATAGCAAATTTCATGCAATTTCTACATGGTATCAGAGCTTTAGAAGACTACATAGAAACCTTGTTGCAGATGTTCTCTCAAAAAAATTTTCATTTTCAAACTTTTTGGTGAAGATTCTCTTTGGTGCAGGAAAAATGTCTTTCAACGAATTGGGGCTAGAATATGCATTGGAGGGAAGCTCCAATTTTTATGCTTGGAAAGACAAGATGGAAGCTATCCCAAATGACAATGGAGTATGGGAATATACGTAAATTGATATTCTAAAACTAGCAACATCAGATGCACAAGAACTTGCTTAGTGGAAGAAAGACACAACAAGAGCTAGGGGGATTATTCTGAAGGGTGTAAGAGATCATGTGGTTTCAAACTTGGATGGAAAGGAGACTCCTTTTGCAATGTAGAAAAATCTCACATATATCTTTGAGAGCAACAATGATGCTAGGAAATTGGCATTGAGGGACAAACTCAGGAAAATTTGAATGCAGAAAAATGAAACCATTCCTCAATACCTATCTAGATTCACTCAGGTTCGAGATGAACTTGAAGGAGTAGGATAAACTTTGACATCATCTAAACTTGCAAGCTTAGCACTCCTCGTCCTTCTGAAATCTTGGCACAACTATCAAGATTCAGTCAATGGAAGAGACAAGCTACTAGATTGGGAGAGACTTTGGTCTAATTTGGTGTAGGAGGAGATCAAAAGAAACACTAGAGATGGTGTCACATCCATTGCAGATGAGGAAGAAGATTGTGCTCTAATTGGAAAAGGAAATAAGGCCAAAGGCATGAAAGCCCAAGATGAGGTAGAATCCAGCTAGAAAAATGGAAAGAAGAAGGACCTCAACAAAATAAAATGTTTTCACTGCCATGAATATGGAAATTATGAAACCAAGTCTTCGCATAATAAATCCATCAAGGTGCATGCAACGGGAGCAGGAGGAGATGCTATGGCATCTCAATTCGACTTAGATTTCACCCTCTTTTCTTGCATGGAAAGCACAGTAAGAGGGAGTGAGTGGTACCTAGATTCTGGTGCCTCATATCATATGATAGAAAACAAGGAATTCTTCGGTAGCCTAGAGGAGAAGATCTCCAATTGCACGTAGAATTTGCAGGTGATGGGAGGTATAGTACCGAATGAATTGGTATTGTCACATTTAAGAGGGAGTCAGGCTCCCATATTCATCTGAAAAATGTTATTTATGTGCCTGGGCTGAAGAAAAATTGATTTATGTAGTTGTATTGGAGTAAAAAGGTTATGATGTTGTGTTTAGTAGAGGAAAAGCATTTCTGAAGCATGTTGCGGCTAGACAAGTGAAACATATTGGAGTTAGAGTGAAAATTCTCTACAAGCTAGAGGTATATTTCGCCATGCATGTAGTTATACCTTCAAGAGTGAGGTGGGGTGACGTAGCGCCTTAGTCCTAGATTTGAAAATATGGGCAGGGTCCATACAAGAGGAGTAGTATTTTGACCTGAATATGTAAACTTGAAAATTTTATATGTGTTTCGAGTAGAGGATCAATTTAATAAAAACATAAATTAGAGCCAAACGGAAACAAAATAAGCATATCTGAAATACATAACACAAAACATGATAAAACAGTTCACCCCTCTCCTCGGCTACATCTCCTAGTCCAGCTTCCAATGCAGGGCCTCTTTCATTAAGTGCTAAAAAATGTGTTTAAATGCTTTTACATAGCTCAAACAGAAAAAAATAATGTCTTCAATGGATTCATCACTATCAAAAATCTCCATTTTGGTTCTTTTTACACCTCATTTGGCCAAAAATTGTGTAAGTTATGTCTGTTTTAAAATTTTGCTCAATTCCACAGTTAATCATCATCTAATTCGGCCCAAACTTGGCCTGTGTGCCCTAGATCTGAAACCGGCGTGCAAATCTGGCCTACAATCCCGCTCGATGTAGGACAATTAGTTTGCCCACAAAGCCCCCTATCCCAAAAATTTCGGTCATGTGGCACATATACGACCTCATAGGGGGGCGAGATTCAAGGGCCTAACTCTGCCATCTGTTTAGCCCCTCTGAATAGGCCGCACTCCTGGTCGCATTGGTTCCTAGTGACCTAGGGTTGGTCCCCTAGGGGCTGACGCCTTATCTCCGTCGTGCCCTTGGTCCTATGGTTTTTCATGTGTCTTGGAGTTGGCCCCCTCTTCTTTTATGCGTGCCTGGTTACATTGGTCCACGATGTGGCCTTGGGGCTGACCCCCTCCTCTTTTCCACACGCCCAGTTCTATGTTGGCTCTATCGGTGATATGTGTTGCGGGCTGTGGTCATGGATCGAGCTAAGGCCTAGCTCCTTGGCCCCTCTATGTTACAGGGAAAAGTGTCTATATAGAACTGCTCTATCCCACTAAGGTGTGACAGCTGCCTTAGAAACAAACAGAGAAAAGCTACTTTCGTTTTTCCTTTATGAATTATAGATAGAGAGGAATAGGAAGACCAACCTCTGTCTTGCGCTAATCTCCTGATTTGATTCCTCTCTTCTTTGATAGTCTTTAGCTACCTGCTCCCTTGCACGCCCAGCTTCACAAAGTACCTATAAGATCACAGTAGCATAGCACTATACAAAGACATGGATCTATAATCATAAACAATCTAGGATCAGATGTAAATTGACCATACAAATGTAGCAAACATCAATGACACAAGAGCATGGAGGAAAACTTGAATAGCTTTTATTGATAAACAAGAAAGAGCCAAGAAGAGTTACAACCAGTTGTTCTAACCCAACATCAACCTCTCAGCGAAGAAGCCCCTCTTCACCTCATACAAAGCTTAGATCACCCAACAATCTGATGTTTGTCTCAAGAAACCAACAACAATTCCTTACAATATGCAAAATTCCAGCCTTTGGATCTCTGGGCTGAGGGATCCATATATAGATATCTATAATGGAGATGAGTCAGCTTATGATTTGATTAGTGTCTTCCCTCTGATAGTTCTTGCTTCCACTTGGATATTGATGATCTCTTACTCATCCTTGGTCGAATTTAGAGAGGCAAGTGTCATAGGAGAAGATTCTGGAAGCTTCATTGCCTCTCCACCTCGCGGAATGACACTTCCATTTGTCATTTCTCGCCCATCGCACCTCATAGAAGGGATTTTTGAAATGAAACGCACCCACACAGTGTATTTAGGTGAGATGCAACACACTCGGCCAGTGGAGCAGCTGAAATGATCATGTTTTGACCAATTCTGAGTAGTTTTTCATGGAGAACTTCTGGGAGAAGCTGTAATCTGTTGACCTTGTTCCTTAAGGGGTTAGAACAACACTTTTAGGGACTTAGGAGCCCTTGGTTTATGGACATTTCATGCTTGGGGTTGTAGTGCCCAAAAATGTCTATAACAGTTTCCCCCTAAAGCATGAGGTCGTTAATCTTTTGATGTCGGGTGAAATGCTTTATTATGAGGATCTGAAGTTCTTTCAAGCTGGGAGGAGACCTGTAATAAGATACAATACAATACATTATCTTCATAAGATTTTCATGATCTAGCTGAGGCGGGCATTCCCATGCTCAGCTCTATAAATTCATTTTTATGTACATAGGACAGACAATCATTTGAGTGTAGACTGATGATTCTGATAGAGCCATCATCCTTTTGATTGGATGATTATCTGTGCAGCAATGATGTACATTTGATGTCTTTATTTCCCTGAATATATATCGCAGCCCAGATGGATAAAACTAGATCCGGGGTCTTCAATCTCGTTCGATCTTCACTTGAAGTACAAATCGATCCATGTGAAAGCTGTTCTGGAGTCGAACATGGAAAGACATCGCCTGATTACCAGCCAATGATGTAAGTTGTTAACAGGCACGAGAGGAATCACCGATAATGAAAATGACCCTCAAGGTACTGCAGTACAATTCACGTGGTGTGAATAAAGGACTTGGCGTCGAACACCACACAAAATCTTTCGGTCGAAGGCCATTGATGTAAACCTGTCGCCGGAAGTGAGAAACTTGCCATTGAGGCATGCAAGCTTCAAAGTACTGAATGGGGTGTTCCTAGATCAAATTCTTGGATAATGAGCTGATGTCGACAAGAAGTAATCTGTCACAGGAGGGCCTTAATGAATCCCACATCAATGACACGGAACGGAGTAAATGATTTTAATGGAGGTGAAAACGATCTGGTGATATAAGGTTCAGGGTGGAAGTCATGAAAGAATGGAGTATAAATGTATGGTAGTGGGTGAGACATAGGTGAATTCTCTGAATGACTTCTCTTGAACATATCGGCGACACTGATGTGATGGATTGGTAGCATTAACCCCAAATGTGGATGGTATGATGGGACCATGGTGATGTGACCGGTGAATGAAACAACTCAACCCGACTCGGACGCGGAGTGGAAGTGTCATGTTCAAGAGCAACTTGCTACCAACAAAGTTTCTTCAAGTTTTCTTCCCAATTTTCCCTAGTGATTACTGACCAGTACCTCTTTATTTTTGTCAAGCTTGAGGAGGATAACATATGCTTGTTCTATAATTTGCCCTTCGGGCAAACCCATCGCTATGTTTTAACGAGCCTAGCGATAGTGAAACTTGTTCTCGTCTATAGACAAGTTTGTCGCTATTAAACTTTTAACGAGTTTAACGATAAAGATAACTCGGTCCTTTTCAATTTTAGAGAGTCTGAAAAGGAACGTAAAGGTAACTCCAAAATTCATTTTTCGTCATCTAATCCCTTAAGTCCGAAAAAGTATAAAACACTACAGAAGAGATGAATTTTCAATACTTTTAATGAGCCAAACAAAACAAGCGCTCGATATTTTTGTGTAATAATCTCTCAGGTCCAAAAAGTAAAATTTAGAGGAGAGATAGCACTTCCGGTCCCTTTAACGAGCTGGATAGGCCAATGGCTCGACAATCTTTTCATATTTTACGAGTCAGTTGAAAAGAGCTTAAAGGAGACTCATCTTTTGAGGAACGAGTGATAAAATGGGTAGCAACTGATTCCAGGTAAGGTTTGGAATTTTCCAATCACGACAGTGTTACAAGGATGGCTAGTGAGATCACTCTTCGCAGTTGTTCCTCAAAATGGGTAAACAATCAAATGGAGGTGAATGATCGGCCAATGCAAAAGTGGAGGTGATGGTGCAAACACGACCAAGGCTTTAATGGCTGAAGTACTACATTCATGATGATTATTTACCGGTGAATAGTTCATTTTTTAATGATCTTAAACGCGGGGGGAAACATTTGCTCATGTCTTATGTTTATTTTTTAACGAGCTTGAACTATGTGTTAAAACTGCTCGATTAATCTAGTCATGTGATAAGAATGTCTCATATAAAAACGACAAGTTTTAGATTTTTGCCCCACATCCTTTCTTTATGTAAGTTAGGAAACGACCAATCCAAAAAACAGATAAATGATCACTCTTTGCTTGCACTCCAAAAGGTTTGCATGCCCCCAGGTATAAAACAGAGTTTCAAGGTTACCCCTTCTTTCTTCCGTTAAAACATTTGTTTTACCAAGAGAGGCCTACCTCTTACAGGTTACCAAAGATTGTTCTATTTACAGCGTAAGCAAAACACCTCTGCGGCGATGTCTACCGAGATAAACAAAGGTGAGCGGCGATGCCTGCCAACTCACATAACTTTGACAAGAGGATCTTATTCCAATCCAACTCCCTTTTCCAATCACGGACGGGAGTACGGAGGTCATATACTCTCGCGGAAACCTACCCTATACCCGAAGGTTTCCTTCCGAAGCAAACCAGGGTGCATGCCCCCTGGGTTTTAGTCATTTCCCCCGAATCACTCATGCTCATCGGGTGGGCGGACTGGGGATTGAGACATTTCTTGCGTGAAAAGACCATTTAGGGATGGTATATGACTATTTTCTATGCATGAACCAGGGAATAAAAGCTGGTCTATGAGCTTGACCACTCTTCCTTCGTGCGGAAAACACATTACTCTAATGAGTGAGGAGACAATTGCTCCCATGCAATAAATATAGTCTCGTCCAAGGAGTAGATTGTAATCCAGGGGTCCTTGAACTACCATCACGTTCATGTGAACGGTTTTCCCTCTCAATGTTATGGGCACATTGGGAAGGATCTCTAACGGCCGACTGGTTCCTTTATCAAAGCCTGTTAGATTTCTCATCTCAGGCAAAAGCGATGGCGAACCAAGCGTTTTCCAAGCAGTTGAGGAAAGGATACTCACAGAAGCCCCTTCATCTATGATGGTACCGGCCATAACCATTCTATATATTTGAACAATGATTCGGAATGGTATACTAGCTGGTAAACGGGGCCTGCCTAGTTGATTCCAGTCAAAGGAGACAACTAGGTTGCTTGGAGGTGGGACTGAATAGACGGCCAGGTACGACTCTGATGAACTTCCTTTCTGCGGTAAAGGAACGGGTAAATTGCCCCCATGTTCATTGGAGTCTGTGCTTATGAAAAGAATTTGGACGGTGTCATCCTTGTTCTTTTCGGTGACTGTATCATCAGAAGATGGAACCTCTAAAGGCAAGACCGAGTCAACTGCCGCCTCGACCTTTTGACTTTCATCTGGTATGGGTTCAGATGGTTTGTCCTCAATGATAGATGCTTCAGCCGACCACTTGAGCGGGCCAGCTGGATTTTCAACTAGTGATGGACTCGGCAAGAGTTTTTTATATCTAGGAGGAAGTCGTAACAGTGAAACCAGACGATCGTCCAAAACTCTTTTAGCCTCGTCTAAGAAGGGACAACAGTGGACGACATGATTGCCTTCGCACGGTTTACAAGGAAATCTATATTTTCCTTTTTATCCTGGGGCTTCACTTTCACTAGTTGACGGTGTGTTTTCAACATGATCATCAGAGGTTGATGACACCGGGTTGTGCAAACGAGGAGACCAGTCCCTTAAGATCCGAGGGATACAAGGACAATCTCTATGATAGTGGTCTCCTTTGCAAATGACACATGGCAATTTAGGCCTGGTCGGTGCAGTGTGTGGATTTTCGCTAGACAACACTCGTTTGCCCCCATTTGCTTTTGGCTCCTTCTTCTTCTTCTCTTTCTTCTTCTTTTCCTTCTTCTCCTTAGGTACTTGACTTTTGGCTTTACCAGCCCCATCAAGCGAAGAGGAAGGAGGAGAGGAAGAATTAGAGGAAGTAGAAGGTTGGTGGGTAACTCTCGACTCGTCTAGTTGTTGATTCGATTGTTCAGGAATTGTGGTGTTCTGAACGACAGAGGTTGAGAAGAGCCATACAGGCAAGCTGATTGTCAGTCCTGGAAGCGACAATGTGGCCATATGGGGTGCACCAACATCTCCCCAAGAGGAGAAAGGACTAGGATTTCCTCCAAGGGGGATTCCTTGGTTGGTGGATTCCATTTTCTCAACCCAAGATCAACGTAGGAAAGGGGTAATGGATATTCCGTTTAAAATAAATTTTAGACACTTTGACACAACTTGTTTTTTCAATTTTTAAGAGTCGAGAAAAAACAAAAGATGACTCTAGTCTCCTTCGATTTTTAATGAGCCTGAAGTGACAAGTGCTCAGATGGACCTTTTCTGTTAAGGATTCTGAAAAGGAACGAAAGGGACTGCTCTGGAAATCTAGGTAGAGGGATTACCAAACCAATCGCAAAACTACAGAATACTTTTTACGGTACGGCAGTCAATCTTCCAGAATGCTATGTTCAGTGCATTGCAATCGATAGGGCGGCAGACACGGCTTCTTATGGATAAAGGATTAAGCCTATTGGGGTCTCCCAAAATATACTCGACGGTACGTGGGAGCACAAGTCGGTACTGGCACTTATCGTCTCAAAGTGGAGGAATCACCCAACCATCAGTGAGAACAACAGTTACCAGGCTTTACGACACCGGAATACGTCTCTAACCTAGACTTCTAAATGTTGTGCGTTAAGTTCCAAAGCGTTGTTAGATTCATTGAATTTATTTTAAGTTGATCTTGTTTATGAAGTTTGCCTTTCAGGTTCACCGCGAGATGTAGATGTAATTCCTAAAATGAAATCTAAGATGATAAACAAACTTTTATCCTCTTTGTGCCATGAAAATCCTAGCTACTAAGGAAAAGAAAGACAGAATCTTTTCACAAAGAGCAAAGAGCACACTCTAAATGAAATTCCCTAAATCAAGCCAATCAGACTGTCTATATGCAAATGCACATGCATGTATTTGTTTTCGACTTTCTTAGTATATGAATGCTAAAAAGAAAGTTGATGCACAAATCTGAATTTCTTTTCAAGCGACAAATATCAACAAGTTTCTTTTCGAAATCAAAAAATGGAGACGATCACAACACCTTACGATTTTGAAATGAATACTTGTTCTTGACACTAGAAAATTACAAATTTAGACCAAAAACAACAGTAACAGGATAATCGACCATCAACAGCAATCAAACTCTTTCCTACGATTGAAATCGACACTTGCGACAGTTTCAAATCAAAGGACAACAGTACGATTATGCTACTTTTGCAAAGGAGAACTGAAAATGACTCAAAAAACACACAAAAACATCTACAGTTCTTTTGTACAAAGGAGGCGGAATAACAGCAAGGAAAAGGGGTTTCAAACAGACATATACTGATCACAGGCAGCAAAATTTAGGAATAGAACTGGAAAGAATGACTCACAGAAACCAAAACTGCACAGAGCCTAGTCTGATCAGCGCACCTGTAACACAGAGAATTTGAAATGCAGCACACCTTGTCCACTCGGGAAGTGCACTGAAGTTCAGATTCTCTGAACAGTACCTGTGCTGGTCCAGAAACGAGACTCTGTTTGGGTTCCGGGTCACAGTTTGCAGTTCAGTTCTTAGGTTTTGGCCGAGCAAAAAACAATCAGTAATGCAACAATCAGGGGTAGATCTAAGGAGGATCTAAGAGCTATCACAAGGGCAATCAGATAGTTTGTGAATCAGTTGTTTAAATCATAAACAGATCTAATAGATGGATTGAAGTAGCATTTACTACTTTGTATTTGTTATGGCAAATGCAGTTCAAATGCTACTTGTAAGTTTATGAAACAGACAACAAAGAATGATAAACAAACAAACTAATTCTTCTCCAGCGGAGTCGCCATTTTGTTACAGGGAAAAGTGTCTATATAGAACTGCTCTATCCCACTAAGGTGTGACAGCTGCCTTAGAAACAAACAGAGAAAAGCTACTTTCGTTTTTCCTTTATGAATTATAGATAGAGAGGAATAGGAAGACCAACCTCTGTCTTGCGCTAATCTCCTGATTTTATTCCTCTCTTCTTTGATAGTCTTTAGCTACCTGCTCCCTTGCACGCCCAGCTTCACAAAGTACCTGTAAGATCACAGTAGCATAGCACTATACAAAGACATGGATCTATAATCATAAACAATCTAGGATCAGATGTAAATTGACCATACAAATGTAGCAAACATCAATGACACAAGAGCATGGAGGAAAACTTGAATAGATTTTATTGATAAACAAGAAAGAGCCAAGAAGAGTTACAACCAGTTGTTCTGACCCAGCATCAACCTCTCAGCAAAGAAACCCCTCTTTACCTCATACAAAGCTTAGATCACCCAACAATCTGATGTTTGTCTCAAGAAACCAACAACAATTCCTTACAATATGCAAAATTCCAGCCTCTGGATCTCTGGGGTGAGGGATCCATATATAGATATCTGTAATGGAGATGAGTCAGCTTATGATTTGATTAGTGTCTTCCCTCTGATAGTTCTTGCTTCCACTTGGAGATTGATGATCTCTTACTCATCCTTGGTCAAATTCAGAGAGGCAAGTGTCACAGGAGAAGATTCTGGAAGCTTCCATTGCCTCTCCACCTCGCGGAATGACACTTCCATTTGTCATTTCTCGCCCATCGCACCACATAGAAGGGATTTTTGAAATGCAACGCACCCACACAGTGTATTTAGGTGAGATGCAACGCACTTGGCCGGTGGAGCAGCTGAAATGATCCTGTTTTGACCAATTCTGAGCAGTTTTTCATGGAGAACTTCTAGGAGAAGCTGTAATCTGTTCACCTTGTTCCTTTAGGGGTTAGAACAACACTTTTAGGGACTTAGGAGCCCTTGGTTTATGGACATTTCATGCTTGGGGTTGTAGTGCCCAAAAATGTCTATAACACTCTACCTGCGGTCCCATGGGCACTAGGGTGGCCAGGGGCTAGGGCTTAGCTCAACCCCCTTCCCCAATGGCGTGTTTTGCAAACTTTATATATATAATGTGACCCATAGGTAGTAAGCACCACCATGCAGCGCAATGGAAAAGCGCTACCCTACCACTAAGTTAGTCCATGGTTTGATTCCTGTCAGGCTTATCCGACCTTCCACCAAAATTTTGGACCAACCTAGAGGCCACGTGGTTGCCACTGGTTGGCCCATGTGGCCCTCCACTATTGGATCCATATACACTGTCAGCGTAAAAACCAATAAAAAAATTTGAACATTGGGAGATATAAAAAACAATCTAAACATTAGAAATTTTGAAATTTTTTACCAATTTGGTCAGGCCATATGGCAGCATTCCACTGGCCCAAATTGTCCAGTCACCTATACCTTTTGTTCCAAAATTTCCTTGTTTAGCAATTCGATCAGAACACGATATTGGGAGCATATGATATTGGTTTTGAGTGAAACGAATTGCATTAGATTCATATGGTCGAGATCTATCCAGTCATTCATGTTTTGAGCTTTGTCACACACTTCAAATTTTGAGCAATAATTTGATCCCCTGGATCACTCCTCACCATTAGAAGCTTTTGGAACTCCGAAAGTTCATTTTCAGTTAATACTTAGATGAGGGTACATTTCCCTCACCCTTCCATCCTCAACCCATTTGGTTTTGTTTGTTTTTGTCACTTTGATCTCTTCATGAATGTGCTTCACTTTTGAAGTCTTTGTCTTGCTATTAAAGATGACACCTTGCTGCAATTTCCCAAGTATTTCAGAAAAGAAAAATTCCCTTGAAGGAATCTAAACATTTCCTCCTCAGTCTTCATTCAAAGGAAACTTAAACAAATTCAAATTCACTTCGCCTTGAACACTGTCACCATAACGATGCCTAGCCTATCTAGCCTTGCACTTTTCTTGACTCTTTAGCAAATGTGATTGTCATCGCCATGCACCATCCTTCTTCAAAGCCAAAACATTATGAAACCCACAAGAAGATGTTTTGGGACCAATGTTATTTTTGTAAAATAGCCTTTGCATTTTCTTTTTGACCTCTACATGCTTTAACACTAGCATCTTGTTCACACCAATGTTCAACAATGAAGCATCCTACTATAATTGCATTTCATTTTGTTTACCTCTTTTAGGAGGCAACTTGTTAGACTCTTGAAACATCTTATCACATGAATTAGAAACCTCAATAAAATTAGATTTCAAACTTGATTCATATCCTTGAAAGGCTTTAGGTTCCTCAACATCTTTGTGCTTGAACATTAACAATGCAAAATTCTGACTAACATTAACAATCCTCTTCATTTGTCTAGCATTCATAAGAGATAAACTCAATTTCTTGTTATGCGCTCTAACAATGTACTCAATCCCATTCTTTAACAAATGATACTTGTTCTCATGGCAATGAAAAATAGCTCTCCTATCATAAATATATGGACTTCCCGAAACAATACCACATATATCAAGCGAAACTCTATCAAGTTCAACCTCATCAAGAAATTTTGTAGATATTGCAAATCTAAGTATGCATTTCTTTGTCACTTGCAATTTTTCATTCTCACATACCCAACCTAAATGATAAGGTTTATGATGAGGAATGGTTTCTAAGGTCAAATTATTGAAAATGTCTTCTAAGATAAGGTTTTCTTGTGACCCACTATCAAACAGTGTATCTATCTTGATATGTTTTGAAATGACTCTAATGTGGAAAAGCTCTATTCTTGTTTTTTCATATTGAGTATCATTGAGACAATTTGAAGAACTAGTACTTGCAATGTCCTTACCTTTCAAACCCATGGTTGTGATCTTTGTTTCATCCTCGGAATCAAAACCTAAATCTTGTTGTGTAGTTGCAACAATCTTGTCTTTCTCCTTGTTATTAAAATTTTTGGGTCTCATCTCAGGATGAAGTTTCCAATAGTGGTCTTCATCATGGCCTTCTTTAGAACAATGTTTACATGTGATATTTTCTCCTTCTTTCTTGATTGCAACATTTTTCTTATCTTTTCCTTTAAATTTTCCTTTTCCTTTTTCTCCATACTTGAATGATTTCTCACTAGTTTCTTCAGAAACATTTTTCCATCTTGCTTCTAAATGGGTTGGTTGTACACAAACTGCTTCTATTTTCATAGGGTTAAACATGAGAATGGTATGTCTCAAGTAACTATGAAATCCTCCAATGTATTTGAGCAAAGTATTTTTTGAGGACAAATCTATACCCAAAATCAAAGCTCTTTTCCTAAATTCTTTAGTATAAGATTGCACATTTTTCCCCTTAGCTTGTCTAAATTTTTTCCAATCCATAATATCTTTCAGCATGTATGCTAATGGATAAAACTACCTTCTTATTATAACAACAAATCATTCCAAGTGGATAAAACTTTACCATGTTTCTTCATGTCCTCTTGAGTTTTTCCTTCCCACCAAATAAGTCTTGCACCTTTCAATCTAAGAGAAGAAAGTTGCATTTTGGTTCCATCATCCTTGATTCTTTGTATTGCAATACACTTCAATCTGACAAATCCAATTATCTAATTTCTGAGCATCTACCTCTCCATTGTACATAGGCAATTCAAACTAAATATCAATATTTACGAAAGGAGTTTGACCAAGTCCTTTTGGAGAATTTGGAGGTGTTTGTTTTTGTGAAAGGGTAGAAGAAGTAGAAGATGAGGATGAAGATGAGGATGAGTATGATGGAGGTTAAGGTTGTGGCTTGTCACCATTCCCTCCATTCCATTTTGGAGGCATGTCTCCTTTTCCTCCATCTCCTTTTGGAGGTTTTGAGTTCTCTCCATACAACATTGCATTTCTCTTTTCATAAAGAACCTTTACCATTTCATACATCTCAAAGAATGATTTTCTGAAATTTCTTTCATCTCCAAATATCCCTTCAGGACCTTCTTCATGTGCCATGACTATTGAAGCTTGATGTGTTTTTTTTCTCCTTGAAACAATTTGAGATCTTGGTTCCATAAGTTCTCCTTCTCTTCTTTTGAGATTCAACGTTGCAAGCATAAGAAAAAACACTTGGAAATAAATCAAACCTTCAATATAACTTGTTGCTCTGATACCAAAATGATCTGAATATGTAAACTTGAAGATTTTTAACAATTTTCAAGTGAAAATTATATGTGTTTTGGGTAGAGGATCAATTTACTAAACACATAAAACAAGTGAATTTAACCATAAATTACATCCAAACAGAGATAAAATAAGCATATTTGAAACACATAACACAAAACATGATAAAGGAGTTCACCCCTCTCCTAGGCTACATCTCCTGGTCCAGCTTCCAATGTAGGGCCTCTTTCATTAAGTGCTCAAAAGTATGTTTACATGATTTTACATAGCTCAAACAACAAAATTGATGTCTCCAATGGATCCAACACTATCAAAAACCCCCATTTTGGTTCTTTTTGCACCTCATTTGGCCACAAATTGAGTAATTTATGTTGTTTTAAGGTTTTGTTCAATTCCACAACTAATCATCCTCCAATTCAGCCCAAACCTGGCTTGTGCGCCCCAAATCCAAAACTGGCGTGAAAATATGGCCTAAAATCCCTCCCAAAAGGAGAAATTGTAAGATAGTTAGTCCGCCCGTTTAGACCCCTATCCCAAAAATTTTGGTCACGTGCGCACATACAACCTCATAGGGGGCCGAGATTCTAGGGCCTAACTTTGCCATCTATTTAGCCCCTCTGAATAGGACACACTCCTAGTTTCATTGGTTCCCGATGGCCTTGGGTTGGCCCTTTATCTCCGTCGCACCCTTGGTTCTGTGGTTTGTCATGTGTCTTGGGGTTGGCCCTCTCTTCTTTTCCACACACCTGGTTACATTGGTCTATCGTGTGGCCTTGGGGATGGCCCCCTCCTCTTTTCCACATGCCTGGTTCTTTTCTAGCTCCTTCGATGATATGCGTTTTGGGCTACGGTTTTGGCTCAGGCTAAGGCCTAACCCTTTTCCCCTCTACCTACGGTCCCATGGGTGTTAGGATGGCTAGGGCTAGGTCTTAGCCCGAACCCTTCCCCATTGGCACATTTTGCAAACTTTATATAGATAATGTGACCCATAGGTAGTAAGTTCCACCACGCAGTGTAATGGTAAAGCATTTCCCTACCACTCAGTCGGTCCATGGTTCGATTCCTACCAGGCCCATTCAACCTTCCACCAAAATTTTGGAACAACATTTGGAGGCCATGCGGTTGCCACTGGTTGGACAATGCGGCCCTCCACTATTAGCTCCATATACACAGTCAATATAAAAACCAATAAACAAATTTGAACCTTGGGAGATATAAAAAAAATCCAAACATTATAAATTTTGAAATTTTTTACCAACCTGGTGAGGCCATGTTGCAGCCTTCCACTGGCCCAAATTGTTCAGTCACCTGTCCTTTTTGCTAAAATTTACATGTTTAGCAATTTGATCAGAACATGATATCGGGAGACTATGATATTAGTTTTGAGTGAAATGAATTGTGTTGGATTCAAATTGTTGAGATCTATCCAGTCATTCAGGTTTCAAGCTATGTCGCACACTTTGAATTTTGAGCACTAATTTGATCCCCTGCATCACAATTGCAATATACTCTTCTCATGGATCATTAACTTGCTACAAGGGCCCACAGTATTTAGTAGTAAGAGGATTAGTTGATGGGCCCCGGAAATGGGTAGCTATATGGGCTCATTTTTCCTATTATTCTCATTTAATCCACCATTCTCCATAGTTATATGCATGCTTTTGAATATATTTATGTTAATTGAGTGAATGGGAATAGTCACTTTACCACAAAGCCTAATACGTGTTTATTGCAGATTCTTGGACATTTTTGGACCAAGACCAGGCATTTATGAGCAGATTGGTAGCCAAATTCGAAGAAACAAGGCTGAGGATTTATAGGAGGGGTGTTTCCCGCACTAAATGACCCCTTCCTCAAGTTCTCCACCAACATCTCGGAGTTCAATAGCCCACCAAAGATGATTTCAAGGGGCAGCCGAGCAGGTCTAGTGAAGTGGCTGTTATCTGCAGTTTTGGGCAGCTAAGTTCCTAAAGTTTAGGAGGATTGTTTGGAGTCCTCACTTGCATAAATAGGAAGGCTTCAAGCCTTAGTAGTTTAGCCATTTGATAGTCTATTTTCACACTTTAGTGCAGTCATGTAATCAGCTCATTTTCGAGCTCCTTTTGCAGACAATTTTGTGATGTAACTATTATTCTTTTGATCAATGAAGTTGAATCCTGCTTTGAACCAGTTCTGATCTTTCTTAGAGGGTTGTATCTCTTGGGGTTGGGCCCAACCCAAGTGCCTAGTACCTCATTTGTGTACTTTTATGTGTTTTTACTGCATTCATAGAATAATTTTTGTTATATAGGTTAAATCTTGCTTTATTACTTAGGTTGTTTTTGATGATTGAGATAGTTGTTCTTGCTTCAGGTTGATTTGATAGTTTGATAACAAAAAATATCCCCAAAAAGGTTACCAAGTAGGCCTTGATCTCATTTCTCCCTCCTTGGAACCATGAATTGAGACCGAGGCACTCTTGTTGCCACAAAAACACTGTTTTTGCCTTCCAATGCAATTTCTAGTGTTAGATGTTGAGTTGGAAAAGTTGATATCAGTTGTGTTTTCATGTTTAGATCTATTCTTGCTCAGTTTCCATAGCTTTCTCGCATGACTTCCTGTCTATAAAAATTTTTTCATCACCTTTCTGGCTTCTAGGTTAGAATTAGGTCAAAATAGATAAATCTCTATTTTCTTAGATTTCCTTCACTCATTCGCCACACTTTCCCAACTTGCCCTAATTTCTACATTCTTGTGCAAAATTTCTTCCTTCACCTTTGAACAAATCCAACCATATTCTTCACTCCTGAGCTTCATTTACCAGGTCCTAGACCCCTTAACATCCCTATCCATCCTTTATTTCCACTTTCCCACCATTTTTCCACCTTCAACCTTCTAAAAATCACTTTCGACCACTTCCTGTAGAATTTCCTCCAACCATCTTCTTCACTCCTGAGCTTCATTTACCAGGTCCTAGACCCCTTAACATCCCTATCCATCCTTTATTTCCACTTTCCCACCGTTTTTCAACCTTCAACCTTCTAAAAACCACTTTCGACTACTTCCTGTAGAATTTCCTGTAGATCCCCTGCAACCTCCTGTAGAAGTTCATGCGAGCGATTTTTCGAAATCTAAGCGCAGTGGAAATCTCCAAAAGGGCACTAGGGATTCCTTAGGTCCTCTACTCACCTTCCCAACATCCTGAAAACGCCTACTCCATTTCCTTTCGCCTCCAAACCTCTGCACAGTCACAAATAGTTAAAACACAAGCATAATAATTCTGCATGAATTGCTCAAAAATATATAAAGATGATTTTTCCATATTTTCCTTCAGAAGTAGCTTAAATACATGCATTTTACCTTTTCAATAGTCAATGGCATCCATTTCAGTAGTTTACATCTCTTTTCTTGCACAAGTAGGGTTAGTCAGTGAAACTATTGTTTGCTAGGGTTTGTGTTTCCTTTCAGCTTTCATCTTCTTTCTGCAAGTAGACTAGCCTCTTTTGAGTTAGATTCCTTCCATCACAGTTAAAAGCTTCTTCTGAGAACTCATAGAAGTTGGCTTGAGCTCCTAGCGAATTTGTGCCAGCTGATCAAGTGACAGCCTGCAGTAAGAGCTAGTACTTGTGCATATAGCACCATCACTTCCAAGTTTGTTACGAACTAACGGGTTTATAAAAGTAAAGTAGGGAGTCCCAGGAGTGGCAACATCATTACTGCAATACTGGAGCTTACCATCTTTTTGGCGTCGTTGCTGGGGAAGTGTCAGAGTATTTTGGGATTACTTCTTTTCTTCTATTTTCTACTACAACCTTTTGCTAAAGTAGTTTATTTCAGCAAATGTAGAGTAGTTGTTTCATTTCAATTCTGCAAAAGTAGATTAGACCATTTCTTGCTTTCATTTCAATTTCGCAATTTCATTTCAGCAAGCGTAGATTAGCATTTCCTACTTTCATTTCAGTTCCAAAATTTCATTTCAATAAGCGTAAATCATTATTTCTTGCTTTCATTTCAATTCCGCAATTTCATTTCAGCAAAATAGATTAATCCTTTCCTGCTTTCATTTCAATTTTGCATTTTAATTACAGCAAGATATATTTTAGTTAGTTGCAGTTCAATCTATTTCAGTTTTTGCAAGTACAAGTAGAAAAAGAAATAAAAATCACCCAAAAAAGAGATTTCCTTTCATGCCTCGTAGGAACAGAGACAATTCAGGAAAATTCCTACCCAACACCCCCACCACATGATTGAGACACCCTTCTCTCTTCTTTGGTGGCAGTGATCCAGAAGAACCTGTAGGTGAATCTCCAGAGATATACGAAGATCCTATAACAGAAGAAGAGCAAGAAACCATTTCTCCTGAGACCATGGCTGAAAATAGAAACGGTAGAGGAAATGGGGAGAGAGTAGAAGGTGCATTTCCCATTCGAGAGACCAATGGGGACACAAAAATGAAAAAAATAAGTCCCTCAGCCTTACCTCACTTCCATGGATTGACTACTGAATACCCTGATACCTTCTTGTTTGAGTTTTCTATCCTTTGTCGAACTTATGACTATGCAGAAGACGAGAAAAAGTTGAAACTCTTTCCCTCTACCCTCAAGGATGCAGCACTACGCTGGTTCATGGGGCTACCTGGAAATAGTATCACAACTTGGGCTCAGATGCAGCAAGCCTTTAACAACAAATATCGGGACTACTGTAGGTCAAAGGATACAAAAGAAGAAATCTTCCAAATGACCATGGGAAGTGATGGATCTTTAGAAGACTATGAAGAGAGGTTTGAACTCAGTTATAAAAGGGTTAGTTGCACATTTGACCCTGAATCTTTGAAGTTGGTTTTGCTCAGAGGAGTCTCTGAAGACCTTCTAGATACCCTCCATTTGCTAGCCGGGGGAGACATCTACCAGCTACCTTATGATGACATAAAGACTGTGTTTAGAAACCATTCTAGGGCAGCTAGAAAGAGAGGTAGGGGAAGTCAACTCTTAGCCAGTACCCCCTTATCTAGTTCATTCCTTAAAAACGAATTTCAAATCAGATGGAATATTTCAAAAGTGAGATGAGACAGACTATTGCCATGCAAATGGATACCTTGCGAATCCAAAAGAAGAAAGAGGAATCTGAGAGGGCTTTGGCCATCTTTTGTTCGAGGTGCACTAGAAAGCATCCTAGGAACGAATGTCCGTTGCACTCTGTAGAAGTGTGTTTTGTCTGTGAAGAAGACCATCCTACAAATCAGTGCCCTTCCTTGCCCGGATTTAAAGCTATATACCAAGGGGTTGAAGGAGCCACTGAACCACTCTACTTCATTAACCAAAGGAGGCCACATGGGCCCAGACCTTACCAGCAGGGAATGCAAGGGACATCCCAGACTTATTACAACCCCAATCAAGCCACTTCTATGCCTTCTTGGGGTCCCCCTGTTCATCCTTCCTAGTCCACACCCCCTCCTTGGTCGTATCCTACTCAATACCATACTCAACCAGCTGCTCACTCATTTCATTATCACACTCAGCCACAACCTCAGTGGTGTTATCACTCAGGTTGTCCTTCTGGTTAGCTCAAAAGGATACGGCCGAGGTAACCACAGACCAATCTTTGGACTGCAGGTTCTAGCCCACCTGCAATTAGAGAGGGCTCTCTCTTTTTGATTTAGCTTTGTTGATAAGGTTTTTAGGCTAGTTATTAAGTTCAAGGGGTTTTGTTTGTGTTTTGGTGGGAAGGATGATGCTTTCAAGTAAAGAGGCAGGGATAGCATGAAATTTTTAGAACCATTGGGCATGGAGTCAAGGAGTAGGACTGCTGGTGCGTTTTCTTGGTCATAAGAAGGAATATGGAGCAAGCTAGTTGCCTATGAAACAATCATTCAAGGTAAAAGAGATGGATTAAAGGCTAAGGAATGAGGGGCAATTAAGAATCTCTCATTCAGGTTAGCAGAAAGAAGATAAATGAGCCCTATCTGGGAGCAGTTAAGAATTCCTAGATAACAGTCATTCATATGTGAAATAGGTCAAACATGAGCCATAACAGAATTCATATTTATGCCTAATTCAAGAGGAAAACATTAAGAAACCACAGAAACTGAGCATAGAGTGCAGCTAAGAAAATTCTAAACCAATCCTTTGTTCTGTGGCTTGAGCATATGTGAAATCGAAATAACAGAGGTAAGGAACACTTATTGATTCATATTGCAGCACAAGAATTCCACATTCAATTCTTCAAACCATTAGACACAGAGCAGACAGTCATTCCTCCAAAGCTTTTCAGCAATCTTTGATTAAGTAAAACATCTCAGATATCCAATGCGAGTCTTTAATGAAGATTATCAACCAACCAACCCTTTAAACAATACAGAGGGTCGGTATAAATAGGGAAAATTATCCAAAAATTAATCTATTACAGCCGACCTAAACGGGTCTGAAAGAAAATGATTACTTTAACCTAATCTTATCCAGAAATAAATGCATGAAAATATCTTTGAGCTGCGCTGAGGGCAACCGTATCAAACTGAGTTAATGTCTGTCTGGGGTGGCTTGCTGCAGTCTTTCTGTAATAATTGTGATTTGTCTTTTATCTCCACCTCTAACTTGATTCTGCTGCTGTTTGGTGCCATTAATGTGCACTAATCCCGACCAGATAAGTTTTTAAATGGCCTTAACTGTTTTGCTGACTTTGATGGAGGTTTTTAATTTTCACCTGCTTTGATGTTGCTGAACTGATACTCTTTGACACTTCATCTTTCCTCTGATACTCTTTGGCGTTGAACCTGGCCTCCTTAATGTCTTCTGAGTGGTTTAGACTGTCCCATCGACCTTTCATGGCAGCTGCTCGGCCCTCTGTTGCTTTAAAAACTGTGTTTGCCCCTTTCTGAATGCTTCGCGAAGAAATTTTGGTCATTTTGCGCCTTTTGGGCCTGCTGGAGGCCGAGTCACGAAGGGGCTTTCCATTTCGGCCTATTTCCCGTAGCCATGCGCGATTAGCGCTAGGCACTAATCGCGCATGAAAAACTGCCTCAGATTCTGATTCCGGGCTTCCTAGGCTGCGATTTGCGCCTTTCGCACTTTTTGACGGTGACGTCAGCAGGCAGGTCCCAGTACGGCGGTGACGTGGTAGGGTGACGTCAGCAGTACGGCCGGATGACGTGGCGGTACGGCGGAGGAGGTGACGTGGCAGTGACATGGCAGGGACACGGCGGCAGGGAGGCCGACGCGGGATGGTGATGTCAGCATGACGTGGCACTGACGCAGGAGGGGGGAAGGCGGTATCTGGTTTTGGGCGCACCGCCTTTGAGCAGAAGTGGTTTCGGCAGAGGGGGCTCCGCCACAGCCGGGAGGGCGATGCGTGGCGGGAGTACGGCGGGAAAACCGCCGATCTCCCGGACGCTAACCTTCGGCACGTCGGGGCATGAAAACACCCGCCCACCGTAGATCTGTGGCGCGGGCGATCGGATGGCTGGCGGAACAAATGAGGCGGCGGAGGGATAATGGACGGGGCCCGCGGCGAATATTCGAGTTTTTATACAGCGCTGCGGGGGGTTTAAAACTTAGGAAATGTGGGTTTTATGGATTTATGAGCGAGCGGGTTAAATATTTACATTTGAGACTTTGGAATAAGGGCGAAACATGGGTTTTGTAGGGCTAGGGTTAGGGGAAAAGGTTGTTAGTCTGACCGGATATCAGACTAACTCTAGCTAGGACACGGATGGGCTAAAAATAGCCCCAGATGGACTGTTATTTCCCGGACTTAGGAAAATATGGCTATAATGCCGGGAAGGGGGTATTATTATTTTTTTTGGGATTTTTTTTTATATAATTTTACATATTAGGGGGTAGGGAAATGATTTAGGGAGCTAAATAATAGAGTTAGGAGTTAATGTGAAAATGACAAGAAAGTGCTAAGGTGAGAGACCTTAGGCTATTTGAAGGGGAACAGGACTCACAGAGTGAAACAACAGTGCTCCTAAGCAAAGAGAACCTTTACTTAGGCAAATATAATGGGAGATGATGAACTCAAGAGTTATCAAGTAGATCTTGACTTCTTCAGGGAAGGTAGTAAGTGATTTGGGGAAAGAGGAAGAAGGGGAGGTTAGAGATGTCCAGTTTGAGTTCCTCCAAATGGAAAATTGCCTCCAACTTGTGATCTGAATAAATATGACACTTGACAACATGAAATGGACCACAAGCCATGATTCTGCAACCACACAGCTACCTACCCAGCCTACCTTCCTAACATTTTTTCTTCTTTTTGGGTGGGTGCACTTAGACTTGCAGACCCAGCTTTACAATTTTTCTTTTGACTGCCCTCCTATCTAAATCAAACCTTATTCCTGCCAAGGGCCCAGATTAAGCAGTTGGGCTCCCTTGATTCTCTACCTATCTACAAATCTGCCAAGATTAAGCTGTTTGGACATATATTCATTCTCTATTTCTAAAGCAAGAAATTGAAACCTAGGGAGGCCAAGATTAAGCTGTTTGGCCTTCCCTTTTACAGAACATTCTTCAAAAATGGTTAAGTCATCAAAATTGGAATACAACAGTGGCATTTAGACTGGCACACTTTCATGGCCTCTTCTTTGACCTCTTTAGGAAATATGGAGCATTGCAGCATGCAAAGTATGACATATTTGGCATGTAAAATTGTCAATCATGAAAGATGAACACCTGTTGCAACAGGAGGCTAACAGTGGCTCCACTTGGGGATGGCTTTCCTTGTGAAAAGCCAAGAACAGCAGGTCAGACTGCCTTGATTTTCTATTGTTGCTGTGGATTGAAAAACTTCTTTGTGCTGGCTGCTTAGAGTGTGAAACTTTGAAATATGAACAACCCTCTACTCAACTGAATTGTTATGAAAAATGAAGCACTGCCTGCTTTCTTCTGCGTGCTTGATATTATATACAATGTTGCTTGAGCATTATCTTTGAAAATAGATCCAAAATATGGATCAAAACTGATGTATTTCTCTTAGCCTCTGATCTGGAAACAGTTGCTGATGTGAAACCAAAAAATTGCTCCTCTTTTATTGATACTGTTTGACTGAAGACTGCAAGCTGCAAACAGTTTGTTTTTACCATAAATTGCTATGATATGACAGTGCTACTCTTGCTGTTTTGCTGAGATTAATGCAGAGACAGAGCCTCAAAAATGGAACACTGGCATTGGCTGTGTCTTCACAAACATTGTTGCTGCTTCTCTAACCCTCAGACTGCTTATACAAAAAATAAAAACAAAGTGCTGATATATACACATATCAATGTACAAAGAAATATGTACAGAGCTGCATTGTATCCCTTTAAAAGGGATCATGGTAATGTTTTAACATTCGGCCATTAACAGGGCCTTCTTCAGCAGTGCTTCCCTCTACAGATTTGAGAAAATATGTGTTATTTCCTTGAACAACAGAAATAACGAATGGCCCTTTCCATAAAAAGTCAAATTTTGCATGCTTTCCCTTGTCCTCTCTTCATGAATCCCACCTTAGAACTTTGTCACCAATGTAGAAATCCTCAACCTTAGCTCTCTTATCAAACATCCTTTTGAGTTTTTCTTGCAATATTTGAGCTCTGTCATAGACCTGCTCTCTGGTTTGCTGAAGATGAATGGTCTAATTTATTCTTCGTTGAATATCATTTGGTTTAGCCTAGATCTCCTGTAACAGTCTGATAGTAGGGATGCCTAACGATGAAGGAAACCTGGCCTCCATGCCATATACTAGCTCATAAGGGCTCATCCCAATGGATTTCTTTGTTGAAAGTTTGTCTGCCCATAGGGTATTTGTGAGCTTTTTATGCCAGTTCTTCTTGTTTTCCTCTAAGATCTTCTTGATAATATTAATGAGACTTTTATTTGAGGATTCGGCCAAGCCATTACCTTGAGGGTAATAGGCCGTAGAGTGACCCAAGGTAATGTGAGATTTATGGAAAAAGTTGATCATCTTTTTGGATTTGAAAGCAACGGCATTGTCAGTAACGATCTTCTCAGGGCAGCTAAATCTAGAAAGGATATTGCACTCAAGGAATTGGATAATGATGGTGTCATTGGCTTGCCTGCATGGGATGGCTTCAACTCACTTAGTGAAATAGTCGGTGGCTGTTAGAATCCACTTGTGCTGGCCTGAGGAGGAGGGATGGATTTCTCCGATGAAGTCAAGACCCCATTGTTGAAAAGGATTTTTAGTTGAGATGGGTTTAAGGGGCATGGGCAACAGCTTTCTTTTGCCCTCAAAGATTTGGCATTTATGACATGAAATGGCAAATTTCTTTATATCTTCAAAAAGAGAGGGCCAATAAAAACCAGCCCTTAAAATTTTATCAGCAGTGGACTTCCAATATAGATGTCATCCACAGTCACCTGCATGGAATTCTTTCATGACATTGTTAGTTTCACTCACGGTTAAACAATTAAGCAATATACCTTCACGATTTTTCCAAAATAAAGCACCATCTATGACACAAAACTTCGAAGCTTTCATCTGTACAAATATTTTCTTGGTTCTGGACAATCCTGGGGGAGCAAACAGGTTTAACAATACAAAGCATATATCAGCATACCATGGGGATTGCAAAAAGGTTTCACTAATCTGTGGAGTCGCCAGCTCCTGTTCATTGTCCAATTGGTTAGTGTCTAAGGCTTGAAAGTTTGTTTCGGACATCAGTTTGGCTAAACCTTGTCCCTTTATGGGCTTGGTTGGTTTTATTTCTATGTCATATTCAAGGATGCTTGCAATCCATTTGCCTCTTTTGCCTTCTAATCCCTCTTGGGTTAATATGTCTTTTACAACAACATTTGGGACATATGCAATCACATGTGAATATAAAATGTAGACTTTGAAATCCTTGATGGCTTTAACAAGGGCATAGGCCTGCTTTTCCATGATTTGGTAGTTCAAAGGGGCATCTATTAAGGCTCGGCTGAAAAATGCAATTGGCTTTTCATTTCCCTTATCATCCTTTTGCAAAAGGACAGCAACTATGGCGTGATTAGATGCAAAAGAAAATATGATAAAGTCCCTATCAAATTGTGGACTTGTGAGGACAGGGGCTTGGGTTAAGGCCGATTTTATGCCCTCAAAGGCTTGTTTGGTTTCAAGAGACCATCTTACGTTTGCATCCTTTTTTAACATGTTGCTTAATAGTCTTATCAGCTCAGCTAGATTTGGGATAAATCTCCTTAGGAAGTTGATCTTCCCAAGGAATGCTTGCAACTCTTTTATGTTTCTTGGATATGGGATTTGGAGGATGGCTTGGATTCTTTCAGGATCAATTCTAATTCCATCCTTTGATATGATATGGCCAAGAAGTTTGCCTTCTTCAAGGCCGAAGAGGGACTTTTTGGGGTTCAAGGAAATGCCATATTTCCTACATGTCATGAATATTTGCCTCAAATGTTTTAGGTGCTCTTGATCAGATTTGGAGAAAGGGGTTAAGTCATCGAGGTAGACAACTAGGAAATCATGTATTTCTTTGGCAAATGCAATGTCCATTGCTCTTTGAAAGGTAGCACCAGTGTTTTTAAGTCCGAAAGGCATCTTCACATACTTAAATGTTCCCCACGGTGTGGTAAAGGCTGTCTTGTCTTGGTCATCCGGGTGAACCAGTATTTGATTGAAACCTGAAAAGCCATCTAGCAAAGAAATTCTAGATGACCCCACTACTCTCTGCAGAATATGATCCATTTTGGGCAAGGGGTAGTGGTCTTTTAGGGAGACTTGGTTTAAATTTCTTAGGTCTACACATAGCCTAATCTCACCTATCTTTTTTCTTGTGGGAACAAGATTGGATACCCATTCAGAAAATCTGATGGGTGCTATGATACCTGCTTCAAACATTCTTTTCACTTCCTTTTCAATCAAAGGGAGAAGCATAGGATTGATTCTCCTCAGTTTCTGTTTGAAGGGCTTTTGGTTTGGTTTTAAAGGAATGGTGTGTTGGATCACTGAGGTGTCATAGGACTTCAAGTCCTCATAACTCCAAGAAAATACATCTTGGAATTCTTTGAACAAATCAACATATTTGGGCTTCTGATCAGGTGGCAGATTTTTGGATAATTTGATCATTTTGGGCTGCTCTGCTGTTCCAATGTTGTGCTCTTCTATATTAGTGTTTAAGGGCTGCATTTTTGGTTTTTTGGGAACATCATTAGCATCAAACATGTCTTCTAAGGGAGTGAGGCCAGCAGGGAGAAGGTTATCTTTCAGATCAACGATTTCGGCCTCTGTTTCGGCTATTTCCTCCCAATGCATCTGTTTCAGCTTTTCTATGTTTGTATTATCAAAGACAGTTGGGCTTAACATTTGTTTGGCTGTTACAGCAGTTACAGCCTGTTGACTTTCATTTGTTTGTTGTTGTTTATCCGTCATAGCATCCATGTCAATGTTAATATTTGAAAACTCATGCTCAAGAGTGAGGAAATTGTTAATCTGGGCATCATTTTCGAACACTTGCCAATCTTTAACATTATTTGGGACAACAGGCCTATGTTTTATCTCAACAGTAAAGTGGTGATTTGGCTCAAAGGGAAGCTTGCATGTACTAGCAAAAGTGGCTAGGCTGTGTGCATGAATGTTATGCTCTCTTGAAATCTTGGCAAGCTTGGATTCAGTGAATGCATTGAGTATACTAGTGGCGGCAGTCCTATAGGCCCTCATTCTATTGTCATTGGTAACAAAGTTACCTTTCATCTGTTGTATGATTAAATCGGAGTCACCTAAAATGGACACTTTTTTAGCTCCTAGAGCTTTGAGCAGTTTAAGGCCTAGGAGGAGAGCCTCATACTCTACCATGTTATTGGTGCATTTGAAATTTAGTCTGTAGGCATGGCCTTCTACATTATTGTTATGTGTATTGTGAATCCAGACACCTGCCCTTGCTCCTAACTTGTTGACAGAGCCATCAAACTCTAAATACCATGTGATTTCTTGCTTGTGGTTAGTGTCAAGAGTTTCAGTCATTCTTGCAGTGGACAGATTTGAATTTTCTATTTGGGGAGGTTCTTGTGGCATGCTGGTTGCATTAACTATTTTGACAGTTTCATCAGTATGGGCAACCGATTCTTCATTGTTGTGTGTGTTCAGTTCTAAAGCCAATGGCTTGCCATCAATGAGAGGACTCGTTTCATCATTAAATAAAATAAAAGAATCCATATCAGAATGGATTGAGTAAATTTGAAAATTTTTAGGTTTGCTCTCACTAGTTACCACATACTTCATCAGTGTTTCTCTATATAGTCTCTTTGGTTTCCCAAAGACAGATATAGTGGCATAAGAGAGGTCTAATTGGAGGGACCCTTGGAGTTTTGCTCCCCAAGATCTTGACAATAGCATGCCATACTTTGGTGGAATGTCAGCAACCACCACATCCATGAGGATTGTCTTGTTAGGAAATTGGACTAAGGAGACACACAAGTCTTTGATGAGGCCTAAACACTTGACTTGACTTGAGTCAAAGGAGAATAGATCTTTGTAGGGTCTTGTAACATCAAGGTTCAGTTTTTCCATTACAGCTTTGGGCATAAGGTTGTGTGAGGCACCTGAGTCAAACATGGCATTGTGCAGGACTTTGTCATGTATATGTAAACTGACATAAAAAGGTAGAACAGATCCATATGTTGATTTTCCATTAACTTCTGGACCGAACAGCAGCTCAGGCTGATCATCAAGAACATTGACATCATCCTTAACCTCCGGCATTTGAAGTGATCTTTGAATTTGTTGCCTATACACATCATGTTTAGCAAGTTCGGACAAGGGGATGGATATCTTCAACTTACCTATTTCTGCCTCTAAGTCAAATGATTTTTCAGATTGGGTTTTGGTATTGTGAGAGGCAGGTTTCCCTTTTTCCATTGGAGTATCAGCAATTTGGTCTTGTTTATCAGTGTTATGGGAAGTGACTGCTTGCAGTTTTTCAGCTTTAGGAGGGCTTTTTGGAACACTGCTCGAGTTCTTTTCCGAGGAAAGAGGTGGCAGAGGCTGGTCAATAGAAGGCTGCATTTCTGTTATGTCCTCTACACTCACTTGATGCGGGTTTGGGACAGGTATATCAGCTGGTTCTGTTATGACGGCCTTGCCTTTAGTCTTGTTGGGCTATTTGCCATCCTTTGGTTTGCTAGGTTCAGAAATATCAATGGTCCTAGTTCTCAGTTTATACTGTTTGTGGACGTCATACACAACAGTATCATAGCCTTGTTTAAAATCAAAAGACTCACTAGACTTAGTCTGAAATTGATTAAAGTCATGCTCATCTTGGTCTTGTTGAGTTAGGAAAATTTGTTGCTCAGCCCTTGAATCCACCAAGTTTATGTGAGTGTCCTCTGGGGGTTCACTAGATGTAGAGGCTTCCGCATAATTTTCATGAAAAGGGGGCCTTATGTCATGGTCTGGGCTAGACCTGCCAGCATTTGCGTTTTGAGTTTTCCTGAAATTTGGGTTCCTTATGGTATTGGGCTGTTGTGCTTCCCATGAAGACTTCCTCTCAACACTTTCTACTCTGTCTCCCAGCCTTTGCATGCCACTGATAATAGCATCAAGTTTCTGATCTAAGGCTGAGGGTTCTTCTTTGAAGGTGGTTCTTCTCTCCATTCTAGCTCTGTTTCTTTTGGCAATTAGGTTGGCCTCTACGCTAACAACAACATTTTGCATATCTGCAAGGGTTTGAGGAGCTCTTTCTTTTAACTGGTATGCCATATCCGGGTCGAATCCATCAGGGAATTTATACAAGGCAAGGTCAGGTGGAGGTCTTAGGTTCTGTGGTATTGCATTATAGACATTGTTGAATCTTGCACAATAATCTAGGACAGACTCTTGAGGGCCTCTTTTTATTGTATCATATTCAGCTAGTATGTGCAAGGGGTCTTTCTTTTTCTCCCATCTGTTGGTAAAGGATTGATAAAGCTCATCCAGAGTGGTTATAGAATTTGCAGCAAGTGATCTGAACCAAGTTCTTACATCACCTGTTAAACTTTGAACAAAGATTTTCATTCTCACACTATCATCATCTATTTCGTAGTTCTCAAAATAGTCTTGCATCTTTTTGGTATGCTGAAGGGTTGTGCAAGTACCAGTTCCATCAAAATATGTGATTTTAGTTTGATAATCCTGAGGCATAGCCCTAGGATTTGCAGGTAATTGCAGGGGTGCATATCTATTAGCCATATTCACAGGGATAAGTGGAACAACAGGAACAACAGGGACAACTGGAACAGCTGTAACAACAGTAGTGGTAATGGGAGTATGTGCAGTGAATGGAGGTGTGGAAGGAGTGTTTTGGGAAGTAGATGATGAACAAGGGGAAGCAGGGGTTGAACGGAATAAAACTTTGACAGGGGTTGGAATACTGCTTGGGTGAACTGCTTCAGGACTATTATCAGTAAAATCTTCTCTTTGTTCTTGCTTCCTAAGGATCTTTGGGATTAAGTTCAGATTTTCAAAAGCAGCTGGGGGATTTGGGTCTGGATTTGACCTAGTATAACGAGAATTCTTTTTGGGAGCCAGATTCTAATTTGTTTTAGAATTAGCAAGGAACTGATCAAATTTTGGAACAGCTATCTGTAGTTTAAAACTAGCATGAAGATTGACTGAAGCAGCATTTAGTTACTCCTGTAAATGCGAAGCAAGAACAGTTTCAAAGACTTCATGGCCGACATTCAGACTTCATCTATAGTTTTAAGGAATAGACAGCACTGGTTTTTGTTCCTATGGAGTTTTCCAACTTGATTTGTGAAATTAACTGAGGATGTTCCCCAGTGGAGTCGCCATTATGTTATCACTCAGGTTGTCCTTCTGGTCGGCTCAAAAGGATACGGCCGAGGTAACCACAGACCAATCTTTGGACTATAGGTTCTAGCCCACCTGCAATCAGAGAGGGCTCTCTCTTTCTGATTTAGCTTTGTTGATAAGGTTTTTAGGCTAGTTATTAAGTTCAAGGGGTTTTGTTTGTGTTTTGGTGGGAAGGATGATGCTTTCAAGTAAAGAGGCAGGGATAGCATGAAAGTTTTAGAACCATTGGGCGTGGAGTCAAGGAGTAGGACTGTTGGTGCGTTTTCTTGGTCATAAGAAGGAATATGGAGCAAGCTAGTTGCCTATGAAACAATCATTCAAGGTAAAAGAGATGGATTAAAGGCTAAGGAATGAGGGGCAATTAAGAATCTCTCATTCAGGTTAGCAAAAAGAAGATAAATGAGCCCTATCTGGTAGTAGTTAAGAATTCATAGATAGCAGTCATTCATATGTGAAATAGGTCAAACATGAGCCATAACAGAATTCATATTTATGCCTAATTCAAGAGGAAAACATTAAGAAACCACAGAAACTGAGCATAGAGTGCAGCTAAGCAAATTCTAAACCAATCCTTTGTTCTGTGGCTTGAGCATATGTGAAATCGAAATAACAGAGGTAAGGAACACTTATTGATTCATATTGCAGCACAAGAATTCTGCATTCAATTCTTCAAACCATTAGACACAGAGCAGACAGTCATTCCTCCAAAGCTTTTCAGCAATCTTTGATTAAGTAAAACATCTCAGATATCCAGTGCGAGTCTCTAATGAAGATTATCAACCAACCAACCCTTTAAACAATACAGAGGGTCGGTATAAATAGGGAAAATTATCCAAAAATTAATCTATTACAACCGACCTAAACGGGTCTGAAAGAAAATGATTACTTTAACCTAATCTTATCCAGAAATAAATGCATGAAAATATCTTTGAGTTGCGCTGAGGGCAGCCGTATCAAACTGAGTTAATGTCTGTCCGGGGTGGCTTGCTGCAGTCTTTCTGTAATAACTGTGATTTGTCTTTTATCTCCACCTCTAACTTGATTCTGCTGCTGTTCGGTGCCATTAATGTGCACTAATCCCGACCAGATAAGTTTTTAAATGGCCTTAACTATTTTGCTGACTTTGATGGAGGTTTTTAATTTTCACCTGCTTTGATGTTGCTGAACTGATACTCTTTGACGCTTCATCTTTCCTCTGATACTCTTTGGCGCTGAACCTGGCCTCCTTAATGTCTTCTGAGTGGTTTAGACTGTCCCATCGACCTTTCATGGCAGCTGCTCGGCCCTCTGTTGCTTTAAAAACTATGTTTGCCCCTTTTTGAATGCTTCACGAAGAAATTTTGGTCATTTTGCGCCTTTTGGGCCTGCTGGAGGCCGAGTCATGAAGGGGCTTTCCATTTCAGCCCATTTCCCGTAGCCATGCGTGATTAGCGCTAGGTGCTAATCGCGCATGAAAAACTGCCTCAGATTCTGATTCTGGGCTTCCTAGGCTGCGATTTGCGCCTTTCGCACTTTTTGACGGTGACGTCAGCATGACGTCAGCAGGCGGGTCCCAGTACGGCAGTGATGTGGCAGGGTGACATCAGCAGTACGTCAAGATGAAGTGGCGGTACAATAGAGGAGGTGACGTGGCAGTGACATGGCAGGGACACGGTGGCAGGGAGGCCGACGCGGGATGGTGATGTCAGCATGACGTGGCGCTGATGCAGGAGGGGGGAAGGCGGTATCTGGTTTTGGGCACACCGCCTTTGAGCAGAAGTGGTTTCGGCAGAGGGGGCTCCGCCACAGCCGGGAGGGCGACGCGTGGCGGGAGTACGGCGGGAAAACCGCCAATCTCCCGGACGCTAACCTTCAGCACGTCGGGGCATGAAAACACCCGCCCACCATAGATCTATGGCGCAGGCGATCGGACGGCTGGCAGAACAAATGAGGCGGTGGAGGGATAATGGACGGGGCCCGCGGCGAATATTCGAGTTTTTATACAGTGCTGCGGGGGGTTTAAAACTTAGGAAATGTGGGTTTTATGGATTTATGAGCGAGCGGGTTAAATATTTACATTTGAGACTTTGGAATAAGGGCGAAACATGGGTTTTTTAGGGCTAGGGTTAGGGGAAAGGGTTGTTAGTCTGACCGGATATCAGACTAACTCCAGCTAGGACAAGGATGGGCTAAAAACAACCCCAAATGGAATGTTATTTCCTGGACTTAGGAAAATATGGCTATAATGCTGGGAAGGGGGTATTATTATTTCTTTTTTTTGGGATTTTTTTTATATAATTTTACATTTTAGGGGGTAGGGAAATTATTTAGGGAGCTAAATAATAGAGTTAGGAGTTAATGTGAAAATGACAAGAAAGCGCTAAGTTGAGAGACCTTAGGCTATTTGAAGGGGAACAGGACTCACAGAGCGAAACAACGGTGCTCCTAAGCAAAGAGGACCTTTACTTAGGCAAATATAATGGGAGATGATGAACTCAAGAGTTATCAAGTAGATCTTGACTTCTTCAGGGAAGGTAGTAAGTGATTTGGGGAAAGAGGAAGAAGGGGAGGTTAGAGATGTCCAGTTTGAGCTCCTCCAAATGGAAAACTGCCTCCAACTTGTGATCTGAATAAATATGACACTTGACAACATGAAATGGATCACAAGCCATGATTCTGCAACCACACAGCTACCTACCCAGCCTACCTTCCTAACATTTTTTCTTCTTTTTGGGTGGGTGCACTTAGACTTGCAGACCCAGCTTTACAATTTTTCTTTTGACTGCCCTCCTATCTAAATCAAACCTTATTCCTGCCAAGGGCCCAGATTAAGCAGTTGGGCTCCCTTGATTCTCTACCTATCTACAAATCTACCAAGATTAAGTTGTTTGGATAGATATTCATTCTCTATTTCTAAAGCAAGAAATTGAAACCTAGGGAGGCCAAGATTAAGCTGTTTGGCATTCCCTTTTACAGAACATTCTTCAAAAATGGTTAAGTCATCAAAATTGGAATACAGCAGTGGCATTTAGACTAGCACACTTTCATGGCCTCTTCTTTGACCTCTTTAGGAAATATGGAGCATTGCAGCATGCAAAGTATGACATATTTGGCATGTAAAATTGTCAATCATGAAAGATGAACACATGTTGCAACAGGAGGCTAACAAGTGGAATGCACCTCATCAAGGGTGGAGGCCCCAATACAACTCTCCTCCCACTCTTTTGCCTCCACCACCTGCTCAACCACAACCATTACTTCCTGCTCTTCTAAGACAACCCTAGATACCTGCTCAACCGAACCCAAACCCTAATAACAGACAGTTCCAACAGGTATATACTGGAGAAACAACATGCCCTACCTATGCTGTGGCGATTCAGGAGATCAACCTACGATGTGGGAAGGTCCTCTTAGATAGCCAACCTCCTCCTAAGGAGGATGAGGAAGAAAAACAGGAAAGTGAACCCAAAGCCATTCCACCCTTTCCTGAGAGACTAACTGGAACCACGCAAACAGCCCTAGAAGAAACTGAACTTCTGGGAGAACTTAAACAATTATGTGTGAAAATACCACTTCTCCAGGCCATAAAAGATGTACAAATATACAACAAGTTGATCAAAGAGAAGTGTTTTAGACACCCAGGCAGGCGCAAGAGAGATGCCCCAAATATCAATGTCATAGGACAACTATCTAAGCTGATGTTGGGACAGGTAATTTGTCCAAAATATCTGGACCCTGGGAGTCCTGTAGTCGATGTCCACATCAATGGAACCATAATCCCCCATACCTTGATTGATCTAGGGGCTGCCATTAACATGATGACCAGGGACAATATGCTCAAACTCAAACTTCAGAGTTCCGTAAGAAAGACCTCAATAGTACTGCAGTTGGCAGACTGCTCCACTGTGACTCTTGAGGGGATTGTGGAAGATGTCATGGTCTCCATTGATTCCTCGGAGTACCCTGCTGACTTCTTGGTTCTTCAGCCAAAGGCAAAACTCACTGGGTATCGCCTCATATTGGGGAGGCCTTGGTGAGCTACTACATATGCTTACATCAGTTTTCGAGATGGGAGCATGACCATCAAGAATAGGCATATGTCCAAACAGCTAGTCATATATCCTCCTGCCCAACCTCTAATAGAACATGACTTACCTCTCTAGTTGGAGGAGGAAGATGAGGATGAAGTCTACTCTGCAACATTGTGAAGAGTGGAAACCACCAGGGGAGGTCCTCAAATCGAGGATGATCTTATTGAGAATTTGATTCAAAATCCACCCCCCCAGTGTGTTGCCATTAGAAGAGTTGGTGGAAGAAACCCAAGCTAGTGCTTTAGTTGATCTCTGTGTGGCTGATCCAACCTCTCTCCGAGTTAAGAAAGTGGAATTTGGCCCTAAAAGAACCATGAAGATCAACTCATCCCTATCCATCTCTCAAGAGAAAGAGCTGTGTAGCTTATTGAACAACCATTTGGATGCTTTTTCTTGGAGCTATAAGGAGATGAAAGGAGTCCACCCTTCAGTCTATACTCATCACATTTACATTAAAGAGGAGAGTAAACTAGTTAGGCAGCCTCAAAGGAGAATGAATCCAGCCCTTAAGGACATTTTCAAAGAAGAATTTCAAAAGTTGCTGGATGCAGGATTCATCTACCCCATCTCTGACAGTGAATGGGTTTCTCCTTTGCTGCGTGTGCACAAGAAAAATGGGAAGTGGAGGATCTGCGTAGATTATCGAGAACTTAACAAAGCCACTAAGAAGGACCATTTCCCTTTTCCTTTCATAGATCAAGTGTTAGATGGCCTAGCAGGGAAGAAGTTCTTTTCCTTCCTAGATGGGTTTAGTGGGTAAAATCATATCCAAATTAGCCCGGAAGACCAAGATTAGACCACTTTCACTTGTCCTTGGGGTACCTTTGCCTACCAGGTCCTTCCCTTTGGGTTGTGCAATGCTCTTGCCACTTTCCAGAGAGAAATAATGAGTATATTCGCTGAGTTGGTTCATGACTCAGTGGAAATCTATATTGATGACTTTACCCCTTATGGTTCTAACTTCCAAGAAGCTTTGACTAACCTGAGGAAAGTTTTAGCCAAGTGTATTGAAATGAACCTATCCCTCAGTCTTGATAAGTGTGAATTCCTAATAACTGAAGGGACCGTGCTAGGTCATACAATTTCTCAGCAAGGTTTACAGGTGGATCCCAACAAGATTGCTATCATCCAAAGGCTTCCGCCTCCTCAAAAGGTAAGAGATGTTCAGAGTTTTCTAGGCTTAGCAGGATATTATAGAAGATTCATTAAAGATTTTAGTAAGCTAGCCTCTCCATTGTTTTTCCTTTTGGGAAAAGATGCTGAGTTCATATGGAATGACAACTGTCAAGAGGCCCTAGATGCTTTGAAAGGTAAGCTAATAACTGCCCCAATCTTGAGAGGTCCAAACCGAGCTCTACCTTTCCACATTCACACAGATGCCTCGAACAAAGCTATAGGAACAACCTTAGGACAAGTTGAAGAGAAGCTACTGTATGCCATATATTTCGTTAATAAAAACCTATCCAAGGCAGAGTTAAACTACACTGTAACCGAAAAAGAGCTCCTGGCTATAGTCCATTCCCTAAACAAGTTCAGACACTACATCACTGGCTATCAAACATTCATGCATACTGATCATGCTGCAATTAGTTATTTGATGAATAAACCTGATGTAAATGCTCGTATCATTAGATGGTTACTTTTATTGCAGCAATTTGATTTGACCATTGTTGATAAGTTAGGTAAGGAAAATGTTGTTGTTGATTTTATGTTTAGACTTGATCTGCCTGCAGGTGAAGAAGGGATGGTGGATGATCAATTTCCAGATGAACACCTATTTTCTATTTCAGTACTCTCTCCATGGTTTGCTGATATAGCAAATTATTTGGTTTCAGCACAGTTTCCGCCATACCTGTCCTCAAAAGAGAATAGTAAGATTGTGAGGAAAAGTGCCCCATTCACTTGGATTCGGGGCAATCTTTTTAAACTTGGCCCAGATCAGATTTTGAGGTGTTGTGTTAGGGAGGAGGAAGTTTTTGACATCCTCCTAACCTGTCATGATGGGCCCTGTGGGGGCCACTTTGCAGCAAAGAGAACCGCCTTCAAAATTCTGCAGGTAGGGTACTATTGGCCCACTCTTCATCAAAATGTTAGGAGATACATCAGCCAGTGTGACCGATGTCAAAGGATCGGGAAACCTACTCCAAAGGATGAGATGCCCTTGCAGCCTCAAGTGACTTTTGAGCTATTTGAGAAGTGGGGCATGGACTTTGTCGGTTCTATCAACCCTCCTTCAAAACAAAAGTCCTACATCATTGTGTGCACGGATTACCTGACAAAGTGGGCGGAAACAAAGGCAATCAAAGCAGCAACAGAAGAAAAAGTAGTTTGTTTTTGAGGAAAAATATCTTCTACAAGTTTGGCTACCCAAGAGAATTAGTCATAGATCAAGGAAGTCAGTTTACCTCTAACCTGATTGAAGACCTGCTCACTCATCACAAGATTAAGCACAGAACTTCTACCACTTATCATCCACAAGCAAATGGATAGGTGGAAGTTACTAACAGAGCTTTGGAAGGGATTTTGACTAAGGTAGTGAGCAACAACAGAAAAGATTGGGTAGATCGCTTGGTTGAGGCCACCTGGGCCTATAACACTACTTGGAAAACTACAACAGGTTTCACACCCTATGAGCTGTTTTATGGGAAGAAGGCTTTTCTGTTCATAGAATTTGAATATAACACATTGAGGATGATAGCTCAGTTGGACGTAGATCTCAGCCATGCACAACAGGAAAGATTGTTTTAGCTGAATGGATTAGATGAACAGAGAATGCAGGCCCTTCTCCACTCAGAGGTAGTCCAACTTCAAAGAAAGATATGGCATGACTGGCACCTCAAAGAAAAACAATTTCAGCCAGGAGATTGGGCGCTGCTGTATGATTGAAGATACAAGGATTTCAAGGGCAAGCTGAGGACAAGATGGCTGGGACCATATACAGTGGAAACATGCAATGATAATGGTTCAGTCTTTATTCGGACCATTGATGAAGAAGCCATCCCCATGCTCGTCAATGGGCATAGATTGAAGATCTACAGGAAACCCCTTTCCAAGCAGGAGTTCATTAAGACTCTAGGTAAATCAATATTGGTAGTGGAGCAGGTCCCTGTCTCCACTCCACCTACACCATGAGCAAAAAAAAAAAAAAGAGAGAGAGAAAAAAGAAAAAACACAGAAAAAAGAAAATGGAATAAAGAAAAAGAAGAAGAAGAAAAAGAAAATAAAAAATAAACCTAATTTCTTTTGAATAAATTGCAGGTTGCAGGAAGGTCATTGCAGGTTGTAGGAGGATCGCACAAGACAAAAACAAAGGACATGACTAGGCTGCATGCATCCCTCATAGTCCATTCCTCCATCATCGTTACCCTTTCCCAAGTTTTGGTCTCATTTGGTATGAAATTTCACATCCTACAAGAAACTCTGTATCTTCTATAGGAGGATCCTGTAGAAACTACAGAAAAGCCAAAATCAATCTCAGAGGAGGACCCAAGGGTTGGAAATCTGTCTATGAGGCCTCTGAACCTCCCTGCCACTATCCATCACCCTATGTCACCTTTCCATCTCTGTACACTGTTGGGTCCCTATAATACTAGTGACTACCCCATTACTATTATAGTTATACCCCTTATTTATATTGTTGTGCCCCTATTACCCCCATATTGTTATTTCTGTGCCCCATAGAATCCCTCTATTGTTATTTTTGTGGCTTATATTATTATTGTTAGGTCGGCTGGATTATATTGTGACTCCTTAGGCTCCTATATATAGAAAGGAGGTTTTGTCATTTGTATCATCCAAGAATTGTTCATTTATGTAATGTAAAGGAGGTTGCCCCTTCGAAGAGGCTGAATTCTAAGGCGTTGATCTATCTTTTCTATCTTTTCTTGAGCTGGTTTCATAACATTTGGTATCAGAGCTTTGGATTCTAGGGTTTCGCTGCTCCAAACAGGTCATCGTGGCATTTTCGCTATAACTTTTTTTTGTGAAGTTTCAGAAGTCGCAAAAAAAACGCATTTGAGAAGAAATCGCGCTGAAACTTGGGTCCGAATTTTAGAGCTTTTCGCGCAATATTTGCGGAGATATTATCTGAGGAAGTTGGTGTTTTTGCAGACTCCTGAATTACATTCAAAACAGGTGACCTAGGGAAAATCGTCATAACTTTCTCTCTGGGGATCAGATTGAAATTTCGTTAGAAGGTACATAAAGAGGACGGACTGTAGTTTCTTGTGTGTGTGTTTTGGATTCAAAGGTTGAAACAATGACTCGTGGTACGTCATACAAGTTCGCTCTACTGAACTAGTGTAAAAGCAAGTCATTGTGGGAGATTTCACATAACTCTTCCTTGGAGAATCCAATTTGGCTCAGACTTGTGGCATTGGAAAGAGGACGCAGAAGGCTACTACAGGTAGAAATTTCAAAACTGAATGATCCGAAATTACAGAGATACATCAGATTCAATATCAGGCTTCTATAAAGTGAAAAAAGGTGTGTAGTTTTTTTTTTAATTTTTGTGTAAGCTTGGTTTAACGGAATTCAAAGGGCATAGTAAAGCATTATTATCGGTAACTGATGCCCCGAGGAAAGAAAATGCAAACACCTAGTAAGGAACCTGAAAGCTCTAGCATGACTCATGAAGAAGAGGAAGAAATGCTACATGATATATCAAAATTACAAGAACAAGTGCAACAAATGTCACGCTCACAAAAGCTAACAGAAGATAAGATAAGTGGCGTGGAATCTAAGATAAATGGCATGGAATCTAAGATAAAGGGCATGGAAGCTAATATGGATGATTAGAAGACAGATTTGAAGAGAGACATGGCAGATTTGAAGATAGATTTGAAGACAGACATGGAAGAATTGAAGAAGTTGCTACAAGAAAGGGTCACTAATGGTGAAAAGGTAGTAAAGGAAACTCATGATGAGAACAAAAGAAATGTTAATCATGATTCCATAGACGCTAATGTTAGATCGAAGAATCACCATATTCCAAAAATCGATATGAGGAAGTTTGATGGCAAGGATCCCACCACATGGATATTACAGATGGAGCAATTCTTCGATCTCAATAATGTGCAAAACGCACAAAAGGTACGTATGGCAACTGTATGTTTGGAACCAAATCAGTTTGTATGGTATCAATGGCTTTGCTCTCGTAAACAAGTTATCACTTGGGAAATTTTTACGGAAGAATTGATAGCACATTATGAAGATACAAAAAGCAACATTTTTTTTAGCCAATTGATAAGTCTCAAACAAAAGGGTTTAGTAATGGAGCACATTGAGGAGTTCCAAAAATTGTACATAAGGGTAAAAGATATTCCAGAGGAGCATAGGATTGATGTGTTCATAGGGTCTTTAAAGGATAATATCCAACATGATGTTCGCCTTTGGGAACCTGATTCATTAGAGAAGGCATTCAGGTTAGCAAGAAAAATGGAAAGCAAAATTATGGCAACCAGGAAGCATACCACTCACAACTATAAAGACGGAAGTGTTGTTGCCCCTAGTCTTCCACAACCTATAAGGTTGACACCACAACAATTGGAAGAAAAAAGAGAAAAATGGCTTTGTTACAGTTGTGATAGCAAATACACTAAAGGTCATAAGTGTGCTGAGAAGAAATTATTCTACATAGATTGTGAAGAGGAAGAAGAAAAGGAGCAAGAAAGGTCAAAAGAAGAAGATATACTCCAGGAACAAAGCCTAGATGAAGAAAAAATAAATCCAACCATATCTTGTAATGCATTGGCGGGAATTACCACTCCTCAAACCATCAAGATAGAAGGACAAATCAAGAAGAAAAAGGTAATAGTGTTGATTGATTCAGGAAGCACCCACAATTTTATTCATTGTAGGGTAGCAAAAAAATTGAATTGCTTCCTATATCCAGCACCAGAGTGTCAAGTGATGATTGCAAATGGAGGAACAATAAATTGCTCTGAAAGTGCCATAATATCAAGCTATCCATGGGAGAATATGTATTGACTAGCCCAATGCTTTCCATTCCAATGGGAGGTGTTGATGTTGTACTAGGAGTCCAATGGCTACAATCCTTGGGTACAATAGCTTTTAATTTTCAAGAACTTTTCATCAAATTTTCTACGGAAGGAAAGGAAGTTGAATTAAGGGGTATTGCAGGGAAACCAGGAAAGATAATCAGCTCTAATGGCATGACAAAGCTTCTCAAAAAGGAGCAAAGAGGTGTAATTGCACAATTATGTTCGCTAGATGTTTCCACATTGGAATCATCTATTTCTCCAGATCTCCAAAAAGTCCTGGACAATCATTCCAAGGTATTTGAGACTCCAAAAGGTCTCCCACCTATGCATGATCATGATCATGCTATTCATCTGATTCTAGGAAGTGTTCCTCCAAACATCAGGCTGTACAGATATCACTATGTCCAAAAAAGTGAAATTGAACGTATGGTTGCAAAAATGCTAGAGGTTGGTATAATTCAACCGAGTCAAAGTTCTTTCTCAGCTCCAGTAGTATTGGTGCACAAGAAGGATGGATCATGGCGCATGTGTCCAAATTATAGGGAGCTCAACAAGCTCACTATTAAAGATAATTTCCCCATTCCTGTTATTGATGAATTACTGGATGAATTGCATGGATCAATTTACTTCACCAAGTTGGATCTTCGTTCGGGATATCATCAAATCAGAATGAAGATTGAAGACATTCCGAAAATGGCATTTAGAACTCATGAGGGTCATTATGAATTTTTGGTCATGCCTTTTGGCCTTACCAATGCACCTTCAACATTTCAAGGTTTGATGAATTCAATTTTCAAACCATTCCTTAGAAAATTTGTGTTAGTATTTTTTGATGATATACTAATCTACAACAAGTCTTGGAAGGATCATGTTGAACATGTTGACAGGGTGCTACAACTATTGGAGGAGAAACAATTATATGCAAAAAGATCCAAATGTTTCTTTGGAGTCCAGGAGGTGGAATATTTGGGTCATATTGTATCTCATGAAGGAGTTAAGGTAGACCCTAGCAAAATTAAAGCCATTAAGGAATGGAAAATTCCCACATCCATAAAGCATTTGCGAGGATTTCTTGGGTTGAAAGGGTATTATCGCAAGTTTGTTAAGAATTATGGGAGAATAGCAGCACCTCTAACAACATTATTGAAGAAAGATTCATTTTCATGGACTCCGGAAGCAACAAAGGCATTTGAACATCTTAAAGAGGCAATGTGCCAAGCACCGGTCTTAGCTACACCAAACTTCACAAAAACCTTTATTGTGGAATGTGATGCTTCAGGAAATGGAATTGGTGCTGTTCTAATGCAAGATGAAAGACCCATTGCTTTTGAAAGTCGTCCAATCAAGGGAAAGTTTTTAAGCAAAGCTATTTATGAGAAGGAAATGTTGGCAATACTCCATGCACTTAAGAAATGGCGACCCTACCTAATGGGAAGACACTTCAAGGTAAAAACGGATCATGATAGCCTTAAATACTTTTGAGAACAAAGATTATCCTCTGAAGAGCAACAAAAGTGGGTCACAAAGATGTTGGGTTATGACTTTGAAATCATCTACAAAAAAGGGAAGCAAAATGTGGTGGCAGATGCACTCTCAAGAAAGGATGAGGATGTGGAAGCATTGTTGTGTGCCATTTCTATTATCCAACCAGATTGGATAAACGAAGCAAGGGAGGAATGGAAGAATGACGAAGAAGTGTGGGCACTTATTCGAAAGCTACAACAAGATTCCAGTACTTCTGATACATTTAGCTGGCAAAATGATTCGTTATGGTACAAAGATCGCTTATACCTCTGTAAGAATTCCCAGCTAAAACAAAAGATTCTTATGGAATTGCACACTTCTCCCTTAGGAGGGCACTCAGGATTTTTAAAAACTTACCACAGGGTTAAGAAGGAATTTTTTTGGGATGGCCTTAAATCAGATATTCAAAAGTTTGTGGCGGAATGTTTGGTTTGCCAGCAAAATAAAGTTGAAACAATTAAGACATCGGGTCTATTACAACCTTTATCCATTCCAAGCCAACGTTGGGAGGAGGTTTCAATGGATTTTATCACAGGTTTACCCAAGTCTGAGGGAAAGAGTGTCATCATGGTGGTAGTTGACAGACTTACCAAGTATGCACACTTTTGTGCATTATCACATCCATTTAAAGCCAGTACAGTTTCTACTGCATTTATGGAAACAGTTCAAAAGCTACATGGAAACCCAAAGATTATTGTAAGTGACAGAGATCCCATTTTCACTGGAAATTTTTGGACAAAATTATTTTCTTGTCTTGGTACTCAGTTAGCTCATAGCTCATCTTATCATCCTCAATCTGATGGGAAACTGAGATAGTAAACAAATGTTTGGAAGGATATCTTCGTTTCTTTGTATCTGATAAACAGACACAATGGGTCAAATGGTTGCCTCTGGCTGAATGGTGGTATAACACTTCCTTCCATACAGCAACAAAAATGACCCCATTTATGGCACTTTATGGGTATCAACCACCATCCATCACATCATATTTAAGAGAAAATTCTAAGGTTCAGGCAGTGGAACATCACATCGAACATCAACAACAAGTCCTCCAACTCTTAAAGGATAACCTCGTGTTGGCACAAAATAGAATGAAACAACAGGCAGATCAACATCGCAGTGAAAGAAGTTTTGATGTAGGTGATTGGGTATTCCTACGGCTACAACCATATAAGCAAATGTCCCTAAAGCAAGCTAAGAAGGATAATAAATTATCACCAAAGTATTATGGTCCGTACAAGGTGTTCCAAAAGATTGGTACTATGGCATACAAATTGGAGCTTCCTGCAGCTTCTCGATTGCACCCAGTTTTCCATGTTTCATGTTTAAAGAAGGTTGTAGGTGACAAGCTCCCAATTCAAACAATATTGCCAGAACTTGATGAGGAAGGAAAAATTATATTGGAACCGGAAGCAGTCACAGAAGCAAGAACTCGACAGCTACAAAATCGATCAATTTCAGAGTATCTTATCAAGTGGAAGAACTTATCCGCTGAAGATTCCACATGGGAGGATGAGAATTTTATGCAGAAGTATCCAGAACTACTCAAGCATTGAGGACAACACTTTTTTGAAGGAGAGGGGCATGTTGGGTCCCTATAATACTAGTGATTACCCCATTACTATTGTAGTTATACCCCTTATTTATATTGTTGTGCCCCTATTACCCCCATATTGTTATTTCTGTACCCCATAGAATCCCTCTATTGTTATTTTTGTGGCTTTATATTATTATTGTTAGGTTGGCTGGATTATATTGTGACTCCTTAGACTCCTATATATAGAAAGGAGGTTTTGTCATTTGTATCATCCAAGAATTGTTCATTTATGTAATGTAAAGGAGGTTTCCCCCTCAAAGAGGCTGAATTCTAAGGCGTTGATCTATATTTTCTATCTTTTCTTGAGCTGGTTTCATAACATACACCTTCATTTCACTCATTTTTATGTCCCTGCATAGTCACACACAGAAATTATGTTTCCTTCATCCTGCAAACAAAAAAATTTAATGACAAATAAAAGCAGCAGCCTTTTCACTCACCCCTACCTGATACCTTCCATCTGTGATTCCTTGTCAGCCGAGACCTTCTTCAGTAGTTGTAGCCCTACTCAGATATTAGCTTGAATTTCAGAAGGAGAAGCAGCTAGAGGAAATCCTACAGGCAAGGAAAATTTTAAGGATGGAAAATTTTCTTGAAGTTTAAAACATTGGCGAATCTCACTAATCCCTAATATGCAAATTATAAATGTTTATTGATATATTTGTAAAATTAATCAAATTTATAGTTATTTTATATATAGTCTCTCTATAATGTTGGCTATTTTTAAGGTAAAATAATTTTATATTCTAAAATTTGGGCGAATCGTCTTTTATAAAATTGGAAATTGGCGAATCTTTTTTGTGGAAAAATCATGGAAAATTAGCCCACTGGGCGAACATTAGCCCCTAAAATTTTCCATGCCTACAGGATTCTTGTAGCAGCTGATCCCTCTGAAAAGCATACTCCAGAGACAGGGTCAGCAAAGTAGGGCGTATGAAACATGCAAGGAGCTCTGTTTGAACATGAGATCATCAGCAAAAGCCCGAGGCCAAGCATGCAGAGCGCAAGCAGCAACAACAATGAAGAAATGGGTTCCAAAATCTGAAATATGCATAACACGGCCGCGACTGAGCAGGTAAGTGCCTAAACCTATTCCTCAATTGCATGAATCATATTTCAAGGCTGCATGACTATGGGAATGGTTACGATTGAATGGAATCAGTGGCCAGTTAACTGGCCACCCTCATTCAGTTACACATCCTCGTGGAATTCAAATGAGCCCCGTCAAATTCAAAACTGCCGATCAGATACGCAGCCAGCACGTGTGGTATGTCCATTCAAGAGAAAACATTCGGGACTGGTAGTGGTGGTGGCGGATAATGGGAGTAAGGGAGGTGATGGCGGTCAGACAGCATGCAGAAACATTATGACCGTGATGTAGGACCAACGGTCTGGATGGGGATAACGTACCCATCCAGCCACCTCATCTCCTCACCACGGATCATGCCAATAGTTAAAAGATAGCTCAGTTGAAACCTTCGCCACCCTTTGTTCATTTTTCATTCATGACGTTCTCGACTGGAGTACACACCTACCACTTCCAGAGCAGCTAACCATTCATCCTCCGCTAGTTTTCTGCCAGCTTTTTTAAAACCCTCCCGCCTATCGGGCTCTACAAGAGCATTGTTTCATTCTACAGGAGCCGGGAGATTTCTACAGGAAAGGCAGAGAACAGCTTTGTAGAAGGAAAACCCAAGATTTTCATCGAAATTCAAGCTCAAAACGAGGTAGGCTCGGGAAAACCTCTATGCATATGACTTGTTTGAGTAAGGTGGTGAATTAAACACGGCATTAGATTGAAAAAAGAGAGTGAAAGTCTACCTGCATATTTTCCTAAGTCTACACAGTTTTCTGTCCTCTTCTTTGCATCCAAAGTCTGCCTCCTCCTTTTTCAAATTCTACTGTAAGGAAAATACATGAAGCCGTATAGGCTAGCCTGTGTGTGTGAAAAAAAAACAAATTTGTATATCTATCTACTGAAAAAAGAACTTGTATCCTTATCCTCTGTTTTGTAAAAAAAAATTCTTTTCAAAAAACAGAAATTCAAATTCAAGATAACAGCACTTTAAAACAGGGGAATTATTGCAATTTTGATGTTATAAGGAGAAGCACACAGGAAATTCCTTCTTGGTTTCAGGAAAAGACATAATTAAGCTATCCTCTATTTCAATTTTCCCTGCTTTTCTCACCTGAGCATTTTTTTTTCTAGTTAAAACACAAAAAGAAGCACTCAACACCATGCTAGGAGGATTCATCAGAAAAGAACCTTTAAACTCTAGCAAATTGCAAGAGCACCTTGAGGTGGTGGCCCTCTTCACCAGGGAAAACTGGATATCCTTCTTTGACAGAATTCAGGGATATGATGAGGAGGTGACTGAAGAGTTTTTGATGTCCCTAAGACCACATTCGAAGACACATGCCACAGTTAGTTTTAGGGGTTTGACCCTAGATCTTACACCTTATTTCATCAATAGAATCATCGGTCTCCCACTAGGGCTCCCTTGGAGCAAGGAGGAGAAATCATTGGGACAAGTTGCTAAAAAGACATTCTTTCAGCCTAAGGAGCATCCTGTAGAAGATAAAAACAGGGTTAGAAGGACAAGCTTGCCTCCTCTCTGGAGTGAAGTAAGTTGCTAAATAATGAAGTATATCACATGTGAAGGGAGGTTCAACATAATTTATGGTTATCATTTCAGGTTGTTGCATGAATTGAGGTATGGGATGGACTTGCCTCCAGCTAGAAAACTGAGCCTCCCATATTTCCTCCTTCAGTCTTTGATTGAATGTGGCACAAAGCTAAATGCAGGGGTCCCAGATTAGTTGGCCCACCATGGGCTCCTCAAACTGCTAGTAGAAGATGCCTTACACACCTATACTATCCTCATAGCTTGGGAAATTTTTATAAATATGTCCAAGGATGATGACATCAAAACTTTGACTGAGGACACCAGGCCATTCAGCAGTGATGAGGAGGATCAAACTGAAGAAATTGAGAAGAACACTATTGAGGAAGCACATGAAATTCAAACAAAAGGTAGAACAGAGGAGAAATAGGGAAAAAAAGAGGAATTTGACAAGACTACTGAGCCTAAGGCAGAAAAGGAGAAAACCTCAAAAATAGAGAAGAGAAAAAGGACAAAGGTTTGGAAGAAAAAGGCCAAGAAACCCCAAAAGAAGACTGCCACAACTAAGGCAGGGGTCCAGCAAGAAAAAGAAAAGGCACACCCTAAGATATCAGTGACACAAGTAGAAACAGTGGGCATAGAGAAGGCTACAGGAAGTGAAGGAAAAGAATAGCAGAAAGAAACATCCCCTGAAATGTTGGTAAGGGAAGCAGCAGTTGTGCTTGCTACATTAAGCACTCCTACAAAACAAAAAGGAAAAAGAAAAAGGCAAACCTCCATGTATTTTAAATCCAGAAGAGGCACAAGGATCAAAGTGGGCAAACCCCAGCCACCATCAAAGGAACCAATTGTCATTGAGGACACACCCACTAAAAAGAAGGAAGAGTCTCCTTCCAAGATATCTATCACCTATGAAAGAGGAAGCCCCAAAACCTCCACCTGGAAAGAGAGAATCAAGTTGATGGACTCAAAGGCAATTCTACAGGAAGCTGAAACATCTCTACAGGAAACTTTAGCAAAGTTAAAAGAAACTGAGAAATTGGAGGAGAAGGCAACCAAACAGTCACAGGAGGAGAGCAAGGCCAAAGTAATACTTGAACCAAGCCCTCAACTGATTTGGGCTCCTTTTACAATCTGCTAGAGGGTGGGAAAATCACCCCACAGAAATTTGTTGTACCTTTATTCTTCAAATTAGAAAAAGAGAGAGTCAGAACCCACACATGGATGCAAATCGCCAAATCTAAAGGAGTTGAGGACATAGGCCACATGGAGGACAAGCTAAAGGAATTAAGAGGGGAGTTGGCCATGGTGAGGCACATAGAAAGCAGTAAAAGAGCCCAGCTACATGAAGAGAATGAACTGTTGAAAAAGAAGTTGTAGCTACAGGAAGTTCATAAGGGAGATAGGCTGTCCATTTTGGGAGGGCAGCAGCAGCAAGAAGGTCCTCTAATAGACAAGGAAACAACCGAGAAACAACAGAAAGAGGGAGAGCCACAAGCTGATGTTGAGATGCTAATGAAACTGCTACAAGAAAAGGAGTCTCAGGCAACAGAAGAAGTGCAGATTTTAAAACAACAGTTATAAGGAAAAGAAGCCCAAATGGCCTGCATGGCCAGCTGGGCAATAGAAGCCTTACAATGTAGGAAACTTGCTAAATCCTATGCATTATATCTTAAAGACCAATGGCTACAATTTCAAATTAAAACATTGGCCCAAAGGGGCACCATCCCATTCCAGAATTACAATCAGTTTATGCATTTGTGTGACAGTAGCTCAGCTGAAGATAAGGCCAAGTTAGTAGAATTCTATTTACACAACTTGGCACTTCCTAACATGAATATATGGGACCCAAACACTACATTAGGAGACCTACAACTCACGGCCATGGCTTCTTAGTTAAGCCACGAGGATAAGAGGGCAGTAGAGATTCAGAAGATTATGACCAGGGAGCTAAGTGAGCCACTCATGATAAGGGTAGAACCGAAAGATCCCTCAACTCTCATATATGCCCATCGGCACCTTGCAGACAACCCTCACATTGCACCTAACTATGTTGAAAGGAAAGCACATGCCATTGCTCAATTTGAAGATATGGAAAGACTGTTTGGTGATAACTGCCTTCATGCTTGTGCAAGGAGATGGAATACATTGTCCCATAGTCTGAAAATAAGAGAATATCACTCCCCAACTAGAATGAGGGAGGCTATGAGAAAAGTACCCCTAAACAAGCAATCAATGTAGAACTTGAAAGCCAACTGGATTGGCCTTAAGTTCAACCCTCCACTACTGCTAGGGCAGTTAGAAGGGGTTAAGGAAGAAGAGGAACAAAAACAATGGCAGGAAGTGGATAGAAAGGCAGGTTTTCATGACAAAGAAGAGGACATCACCTCAAAGGCCTGGGATGTCAGAGAGGCAGTCAAAGCAATCAGAGATGATAAACTAGATTAGTTGCTCAGTGGATGAGCAACACATTCAGTAGGGGGGTGATGATGAGCCCCGAAAATGGGTAACTATATGGGCTCATTTTGCCTATTATTCTCATTTAATCCACCATTCTCCATAGTTTTATGCATGCTTTTGAATATATTTATGTTAATTGAGTGAATGGGAATAGTCACTTTACCACAAAGTCTAATACGTGTTTATTGCATATTTTTGGACATTTTTGGACCAAGACTAGGAATTTATGAGCAGATTGGCAGCCAAATTCGAAGAAACAAGGCTGAGGATTTATAGGAGGGGTGTCTCCTGCACTAAATGACCCCTTCCTCGAGTTCTCCACCAACAGCTCGAAGTTCAATAGCCCACCAAAGATGATTTCAAGGGGCAGCCGAGCAGGTCTAGTGAAGTGGTTGTTATCTGCAGTTTTGGGCAGCCAAGTTCCTAAAGTTTAGGAGGAATGTTGGGAGTCCTCACTTGGATAAATAGGAAGGCTTAAAGCCTTAGTATTTTAGCCATTTGATAGTCTATTTTCACACTTTAGTGTAGTCTTGTAATTAGCTCATTTTCGAGCTCCTTTTGCAGACAGTTTTGTGATGTAACTATTATTCTTTTGATCAATGAAGATGAATCTAGCTTTGAACCAATTTTGATCTTTCTTAGGGGGTTGTAGCTCTTAGGTTTGGGCCCAACCCAAGTTCCAAGTACCTCCTTTGTGTACTTTTATGTGTTTTTACTGCATTCATAGAATAATTTATGTTATATAAGTTAAATCTTGCTTTATTACTTAGCTCGTTTTTGATGATTAAGATAGTTGTTCTTGCTTCAGGTTGATTTGATAGTTTGATAATAGAAAAGATCCACAAAAATGTTACCAAGCAGGCCTTGATCTCCTTTCTCCCTCCTTGGGACCATGAATTGAGACCGAGGCACTCTTGCTGCCACAAAAACACTGTTTTTGCCTTCCAATGCAATTGCTAGTGTTAGATGTTGAGTTGGAAAAGTTGATGTCAATTGTGTTTTCATGTTTAGATGTGTTCTTGCTCAATTTCCATAGATTTCTTGCATGAATTCCTGTCTATAAATTTATGTTCATCACTTTTCTGGTTTTCAGGTTAGAATTAGGTCAAAATAGATAAATCTATGTTTTCTTAGTCTTTTCTTGGGTCAGTTTTGGAAAGAAGTGTGCAGAACATATGTAAGACACTCCAACCTATCCTTCCTCCATCATACAACCTGCTCTAGCCCCTCTCTCAAGATTTCCTTCACTCATTCGCCACACTTTCCCAACTTGCCCTAATTTCTACATTCTTGTGTAAAATTGCTTCCTTCACCTTTGAACAAATCCAACCATCTTCTTCACTCATGAGCTTCATTTACCAAGTCCTAGACCCCTTAACATCCCTATCCATCCTTCATTTCCACTTTCCCACTATTTTTCCACCTTCAACCTTCTAAAAACTACTTTTGGCCACTTCTTGTAGAACTTCCTGTCCCTGCAGCCTCTTGTAGAAGTTCATGCGAGCGGTTTTTCGAAATCTGAGCGCAGTGGAAATCTACAGAAGGGTACTAGGGACTCCTTAGGTCCTCTCCACACCTTCCTAACCTCTTGCAAATGCCCACTCCATTTCCTTTCACCTCCAAAACTCTGCACAGTCACAAATAGTTAAAACACAAGCATAATAATTCTGCATAAATTGCTCAAAAATATAAAAAGATGATTTTTCCATATTTTCCTTCAGAAGTAGCTTAAACACATGAAGTTTACCTTTTTAATAGTCAATGGCATCCATTTCAGTTGTTTACATCTCTTTTCTTGCACAAGTAGGGTTAGTCGGTGAAACTAGGGTTTGTTAGGGTTTGCATTTCCTTTCAGCTTTCATCTTCTTTTTGCAACTAGACTAGCCTCTTTTGAGTTAGCTTCCTTCCATCACAGTTAAAAGCTTCTTCTGAGAACTCATAGAAGTTGGCTTGAGCTCCTATCGAACTTGTGCCAGCTGATCAAGTGACAGCCTACAGTAAGAGCTAGTACTTGTGCATATAGCATCGTTACTTCCAAGTTTGTTACGAACTATCGGGTTGATAAAAGTAAAGTATGGAGTCCCAGGAGTGGCAACATCATTTCTACAATACTGGAGCTCACCATCAGTATCATTTGGTGTAGTCAGATACTAAGGAGTGCATAGCAGTGTTGACAACAGAGCAAGAGGCTCAGTAGCAGAGTCAACAACAATGAAAATTCCCTAGTAGATAGTGCAAAGAATGTCACATTCAAATGCACAGGAGACAATTATAGCTCAGAGAGACAGTTGATTTAGTATTTCGGATGTTTCTAAGTTGAATTTGTTGCAGTAGAAACAACAACAGTTAGAGGTAGTATTATTTGTGCTACATTACATTCCACATGAGATAGATTGTGGTTGTGCAGAATCCTTTTCTTGCTAAGAGGGAGTGTTAGAATTGTAGCAAGAAAATGGTTCATTTGACTTGTGCCTTAGTCAAATGGATTAAATTTTCCACATGAGCATGATGAATTGGATTGCAGTTATCTAGAGTGGCCTGGCCTTGTCTACTAGTTAAGTCAGTAAAATTGAGTTTGTATGCTATAAGTAGAGTTGTGCATGACTTGATCGCTAAGATCTAGCAATCTAGTTGAGTTATTTTTAGATAAAATAAGTTAACTAAGCCCTAGTCACTAGTTGAGTTAGTAGGAATTAATTCGAGCAGTTATAACAATTGTTAACTCACTGATCTATCAATTAACTAGTCAATCAGCTAAAAATAGAACCAAGCATGCATGAAATTTGAATTTCCTAGTTAAGTGGATAGAAAAAGGAACATTTTTATTTATAATGTTATATTGTTGAGTGTACAGTGTTTTTTCATTGATCAGGTGGTTAATTCCCCTTGGATTTGAAAAAAAGAAATAGGGAATTTGCCTATTATTTAGGAGCTAATTTCCTCCAGGATTCTGCAAGGAAATAGGATGTTGGTTGAGGCTTGAATTGGCTAAGTGTTGGCCAAATCAGTTCAAGAAGCAGGAGAGCAATTTACAGTGCAGGGTGTGCTTAAAAGTTAAAGTAAGACATTGTAATTGTTTCTCTTTCTCATCTGAATTAATGCAAAGAGGCGTAGGGGTTTTTCCCAGTTGGGTTCCCCTATAAAATCATTGTGTTCCCCATGTTTTGATGGTTGCATGTTATTGCATGTGTTTCTATCATGTGCTTTCCTTTCCGCAGAATAGTAGAAGAATTTTTTGTCTCTTGATTCCAATTTGATTTCATTAGTAGTAGTGAATTTCTTGTTATTTATACAAGTCTTGGTGAGAAAAAGAACCATTATCCTTCTTAGAATCAAGCACGTCATGGAAAGGCAGGCTATCATTGACTTCTGACTCCATATTAAACTTGATGGAGCTAAATTAATTGTTAAGATGTTGAAAAAATTCTCACGTCCATGAGGCCAAATGATAAAGGTGTCATTTACTAAATTTTTCCATAGTTTAGGCCATAATTGGGTTGAAGCCAAATCCTTGGATTCAAAATATTCCATGAACAAGTTAGCTATGATAGGTAAGAGCAGAGAACCCATGGCCACTTCGCATGTCTGCTCATAGAATTCACTTTCAAGTGAGACAAATGTATACCAACTTGGTTGTGTCGGGATCAGTAACGCGATTAATCACCTCAATAGCCTCATTGATATGGCTATTGGTGTGCAAAGAATCCTCATAAAAAAAAACAAGAATATCACCAAGGTCAAGTTTAAACCTTTTAACTCATTGACAAAAGATGAAGAACCCTCAACAAAGGAATCTGTTAGGCCAACAAGGGGCATGAGCTTCCTGGCTCAATGTTTAGCTAAAAGATAAGTCATCCCACCTATAGTATTGACAACGGGTGTAAGGGGGTCTCCCTCCTTATGAATCTTTGGAATCCCATAGATCCTAGGAGTAAGAGGGTTGCTCTCAATAATCCTATGGCTTATTTAATTAATAGAGGTATTAGATTTAATAGTTAAAAGGACAACTTTCAAGATTTTCTTCAATGGGTACTTACTTAGCTTCCTATAGCTACCACTATTATGAAGGTGAGCCAACTTTTTTATTTTGAAATCATCCTTATCTAAGATAACAAATGCTAAAAAATTATTTAATTTTTACAAAATTAGCAATTATTTTAACTATTTTATTTTATAAAAATGTGAACAAATATTTATACTTATACTCATACTCACCAATAATACTAAAAAAACAATTAAATAAAAATAATTTTCACTTTACAAATGTATTTTCTCTTTTAGCGAAATCACTCTCGTAAAAAAAATACTTGAGATAACAAATATTTTATCATTTATAAACCTCCATTGATTAAAACTACAATTCAGTTATTTAAATAAATCAATGTTATCTTCCAATGGCCCAGTAATGTCATAATATTTATCTATCTATAATTTTCACAAATATATAAAAAAATATGGAGTTGTCTATAACGCGACTTTTTGAAAGTCTTTCCGGCGGATTTTTCCGGTCGAAATCCGGCAAGAATTATTGGAATCTCAAGTTTGATAGCTAGTTTCTGCACAATGAAAGCGTCCCAGGGGTTTTTCAGGGTGCTGAATCCAAATATGCAGTTAAAAAACCATTTTAACTACAAGAAATCAAGATTTGACCTCAATTTCTTCGCCGGATTCCGTCACCGGAATCTTCAAAAAGTCGCATTATAGACAACTCCAAAAAATATAATGGTAATTATAAATTTTATAAATCACATTGAATTATTAAAACTTGTAAATATGATATATTTCATAATATTAGTATAGCCATATAAATTAAATAGTTAGTAAATGTGGATAGGCATCCATTCATAATAAGCATCGAAGCTCTTACTTTAAAATACATCTCATATTGCTCAAATGATGAAAAATACAAAAAATCATAAAAACTAACTAAATTATAACTTCATTTCAAATTATTATTAATTATAATCACAACAACTCAATTGGTCATTGTTGTATTATGAAGTATTATGTAAATTGTGAGATTGAAGGTTTAAATCCCCTATGAACGTTTACCCCTAAAAAAATATTAATTATAAAAATAATTAACATATAAGTTAAACATATATACATTTTTTTTCTAAAAAAAATAAGAAATTTGGACGTCCTTTCATTAAAAATAAAAGAAGTACAAACTTTGTCTAGTGCCATCATACCAAGAAAAACTAACAAACCCAACAAAAAGTTTTTGTTGAAGTTCTACAAGCAAAAAAACTAAAAGACATAATTGTTCCTAGCATAAACATGATTGACTGTATGGTTAACTTAAGAGGCATATAAATGTATCTGAAAATTGGCATAAAAAATCCCTCCAAGACAAAAAAGAGACCCTACTATATAACTAAACAAAATAGGAAATACCACCAACCACACAAAGCACAAGAGACAATCATAAAGTTGTGTTGTCAAAGCTGTCAAATTTGAAGAGGTTGTGGACATAAGGCAGTGGGGAATTGAATTCTCCCCCTTCCCACTAGTGCGCCATCCTAGTAATTTTCAAGGAAGATGTCACCTTCCTCCTCTAGTAAGCCTCTCTTTGATAGGGAGTCTATCTCACTATTCGATTCCATGTGAATGTGCATAGAAAATAATAAATGGAAGTGCTCCCTCAATGATAGGATTCTGTCTAGCCAACATTGTAAGTGAGGAACTTGTAAGTTGATTTTACCGTTCAACCAATCTACAACAACCCTTGTGTCCCCAAAAATTTACAGTTTTACAACCTCCAATGATGCATAAATATATAAAAGGGCCCAAGATGCTATGGACTCTGCTTTGGTGTTGCATCTACTCCCCGCATTCAACCAGAAAGGAACTGCAGAATTAGTCGGTAGATAAATATGACCACCACAGTTGCAAATGTCTATCTATTGAGCCCCACCAAAGTAACCACTATAATCAATAATGGAAGCCATCATAACATAGATGAAACGAAACTTGTTGGATTAAATAGGTCGAAGATAGTCATAGAAGAACCCTAGAACCTGTGGAAGAATCCATGAAATTTTGAAGTGGGGACCTTCAAAGATCCGCTTATTGCAGACTTTTTAAGATGCCCCATGTAATAAAGATCGACATAAGCTTAAAATGGCCCATATTATGCACCCAACATCCAATACAAGATTCCAGAAAATTGATAGGCTTGACATCTAGATGATTAAGAGAGAACAACGCTTTCTTCCATATTGCCTTGGAAAAGTCACATGAGAAGAAAAGGTGGTCCATATATTTCGAAGCCTGCATGCACAAGGTACATATGTTTGGGCCATTAAATCCCCTAAAAATCAAATTATCCTAGGTTAAGATCATGTTTTCTAATGCCAACTAGGTGAAACACTTAATTTTTGGTAGGATCGCCCATTTCTGAATATTTCGCTTCCACCAATTTACACCGAAAAAAACAACATGCTCATTGATAACATCATATGCTCGTTTGGTTGTTACCTAACTCATGGTTTTGTTACCTAACCAGGTTGTGGTATACATCCTACTACAAAGAATAAGATTGCTACGAGATAATTTTGTGACTTAGCCATCCCACTCAAAGGTTGGAGTGCCCTGAAGACCCAGGTCATGAGAAGTGATCCATCTACCATTTTTCCAATCATGTGCATGAGGTAGGTAGACCTCACTAAGCTTGTATATCCCACGGACATTCAAAAAAGTGATGATTTCAATTGACAACTTATAAAATGATTCTCCCCAAATGAAAGGGTCTATGCCCAAACAAACATGATCTCCCCACCTACTTTCCAAGCCATCCATCTTCTAATTCATTGAATTGAATCCGGCAAACCCCTCCAAATATTTGATCCCCAAATATAATTGAAATTGTTTCCAAACCAAATCCAATCCACAATTGATTAATTATTCAACTATTTATATGCAACAACATTGTTCCATATGTGAGAGCTAGTCAATAATGTCCAAAATCTTTTCATGGCTAGAGCTAAACCAAATCGCTGAAGGTTTTTGAAGCCCCGACCCCCACAATCTTTTGGGTGTAAGAGTGTCTCTTGTTTTCCTAGATGAAAGCCACACGTGTTCTTCTGTAATGCCAATAAAAATTTAAACATAGTTTGTTTGATCCACTTAAAGCTGATTTTGCAACCTTGGATAGCGTGAGCCAATAGATAGGTATACTCTCCAAGACCAATTTCACCATACATTTAAAAAAAAATGGAACAAGATTGGTAACCATGAAGATTTACCCTCAATTTACCATTGATATTCTTAATTTGTAAATAGGATTTGTTATAATGCCATGACTTATCAATACCACATGCCCAAAAAACCATAACTTGCTTGACATTAAAAATCTCTTTTATAATTAAAAGTAAATAAACACATTTTTATTTACTAAAAATAAAGAAAATGTAAGAGTATTCTATTACTCACATTCTTATCTAAAAGTACATAGAAGACCTCCATTGTATAGCATTGGAGAAAGCCCAATTTCAGATAAGGATAACTACAACAACTGAACAGATGTTAGTCCCGATGTGATTTTACAATACTTAGCTCATAGGGAAACAAATCGTTGGAAAAATAAACTCTAACACCCCCCTCGAGTGAAACATAGGGAGTAACTAAAGAAAATGGAAAACAAAGAATGGGTCCTGGAAATGAGGCCTGATTAGGTACCCGTGTACAAATTATTATAAGTAGAGAAAGGGACAAAAGCTCGTAGGAAAAACCTCCCCCCCCCAAAAAGAGAGAAATATGTGAGTGCTCAAATTATCATAGAGCTAAAATCGTAGATCCCATAATGATCCACTGAATGGCAAGAACATAGGTTTGCTCCAATAAAGAAGTATGAAATGCTAAAGTACTAAAAATTTGAAGATGAGAGTTGGGAAACCTCAATGAGGTCAATCAATCTTTGAAGTAGGAATGTTGCAGAGGCACAAGGGCAGAAAACATTTTCAACTTCTCCCAAAAAGCTTCAAATAAAATAGGCATTGGCAAAAAACTAGGACAAGGAATTCAAATAGAAGCAACACCATCAACCAACAAACAACCAATGAGGCATGCAAATATGGCAACTCAGCTCACACGCCTTACAACAACACTCCTAAAGTTGTTTGAACACAGTCACCATCACACTAATCAAGCATAAAAAATGAAAATTGTCAACAAGGAAATGACAACAATATATGTCACGATCTAATCTCCCCCACCCCAAAATACAACTATGGAAGAAGAAAGAATCAACAGTCTTCATTGTTAGCAAATTCCCCCCTGAAGCACAACTGAGGAATAACAACAATCAATAATGAACAACTAATGCCACTTTACGATATGAATTCTGCAAGCATTGGTTCAATTGATGCCATGACCATCCATCGACCCATCCACAAATGATCTTGATGGTCGGCACTTTCCTGCGATTCACTCTCTCGCATCTCTTCTGTAACGATCTAAATGTAGGACTATTAAGTGACCAAGAATGTTGATGCTTGAATATTCTCTTCTAATGAGGATGTGCAGATGACTCATTTTTTCCCTCTATAGACTCAGACTCAAGTGCAAAAATACTACCATTTGGAATAGCATCAACAACCATGTCTTTCATTTGTTTATCGTAATTAACAAGAGCATTTTCTTCAAGCACCTGAAAATTGGATGTAGGTGATGAGGCAACATCACGATCATATCCAAGACATGCTCTTGATGTCTGCACTACAATGTTAATAGGAACAACAATTCTCTGTACATTCTTTCCAAGTCCTCCTCCAGTATATCCCATTTTAATCAGCAATTGGGATCCAATACCAGTAGTATGCTTTTCAAAATTGGGTGTCACAAAGGCAAGTGATGAGTCAACATCAAGATTATGGCATTCAACATCATCAAGTGTGGAAGAAGGTGAGCCTGGAAGCTCAACATTAGTTTTCTCCATCTTAGATTTCTGAAGACAACTAAACTCCAATTCAAGTTCCTGCTTAGACTCTTGCAGCTTTTGAATGACCTCATCCTTCTCAATTAGTTGTTGAGACAAGGCATCATAATCTTGTTTCAGAAAATGATATTTCTCCAACATTGTTTCTTTTAAATAGTTAACTTCCATAACATGTTGATTATTTTGGTCTAGTTGCTTCTTCAAATTTGAGTTAGAGTTAAAAAAAGACTCAACTTCCTCCTATGAGGCATCAAGGAGGGAAATCTTCTCTTGAAATTCATTTTCAAGTATCTGAAGATATTTTCCCATGATTGATTCTAAATGTTCAACCTTGTTGATTTTTTTAGTGATTGAAGTTTGCAACCTATTCTTAAGAGTTGTAGTTTCTGCTTGCAATAGATTTACCACCGACTGCAATTGAATGACCTCTTTATGAAGTTCATTTTCTATGTTCTTCTCATGAAGTTCCTGCAATCTTTTACCTGTCTTGATAATGAAAAGCTGGCTACAAAAGAAAAAATTACTACAGAACAAGGCTAATGATTGTAGATTTTTACTGTAGATTCAAACTGCTTATGTGATATGCTGAAAAAAGACATGAATCTACTCTGCTCATCAGCGGAAACAAAAATTGATCGATGAAATCACGAAGTAGAAAAGGAAGAATTTCAATCACACATAACACAATATTTTTCTGGGGAAAGAAACTTCTCAAAACCTCAACTATCTATTATCTATTTTGCATTAACCAGAAGATCTCAGAAGAAAATACAATGTTTGCTCAACCCGAACAATCTTTGCACAAGTACACACTATCTCACTGCTTCACAAATCAACTCAAGCCGCCACTTAGCCAAACATGTTTCCTACCAAGTCCTTACTTCCTTGCATTGTTCCCTTGGGAATTAGCCTATATTTAATTGAGAAATTTCTCACTCATAACTATGCAATCAATCCATAGGACTTCCTGATTGCGTGCACCATTTGTACAACTCGGAAAATTATACAACTAATAGTACATTGTCCCTGAACTCTAATTTCAACTGGGCCTTCATTTGAACTGACATGCATGAGCTATTTTGAGTGAATTATCAGTTATCTGATTGATCACTGCATGTGAATTAAATCCAATTCACTAGTTCCTCCAACAGTTAGAACTAGTTAAATTGAATTTAACTTAGTTAAACTAAATTAAATAATTAAAACTCAATAAGAACTCAACATGGACCCCTAAAATTTAGGGATCACTCTACATGACTCTAAATAAACTTCCAACTCGAATTTATTGAGCCAACTAAGTCAACTTAACCTAGTTAACTGCTACAAGTTATTTAATTCCTAATTTAATTCAAGGAAAAATGAAAGTAATATTTTTTTGATGTTATTTTTAACATTTCTTCTTGTTATTTTCAACAATATGTTAAAAATGAAAGACACAAAATATATTTAAGATACTGAGCAGCTCACATGTGAGGAGCTTCACCTGGAGACTGCCTTTGGCAAAATGCTCTACACATTCATCATTCATCATCAAGAATAAATAGTTTACATCGAAGTAGGAGAGTTAGATCAACCACCTAGAATGTAGGAACTAATTCCTAATCTAAGTCTCACACAAAACTAATGAACGAACTCTCTCCAATAATACATTTCTCCATTGATTTCAACACTCCCCTTAATGGAGAAAGGGGTCACTAGTACTCCTAACATCTCCCTAAATAACTCAAATTTAATTCTTCCAAGAGGTTTAGTAAAAATGTCTGCAGCATTGTCACAAGTATTACGATATTCAATATGAATTTCCTTTGACTGAACCTTTTCCCTAACAAAGTGAAACTACATATTATTATTCTTTTTGTTTTTATGAAACACTGGATTATTTGCAAGTTTGATTGAGCTCTGGTTGTCACATCTGATAATTGTTGCATCATTCTGTTTTTCTCTAGCATCATGGAGAAGTCTACTCAACCAAACTGCCTCATACGTTGCCGCACACATTGGTTGATAGTCTACCTTTGCTGAAGATAAGGATACAATGTTCTTCTTCTTGTTGCTCCATGCAATGACCCTAGACCCAATGTTGAATGCATAAACAGTTATGGATCGTCTGTCATCCAAATTTTCGGCCCAATATAAATATGAAAAACTTTTCAATTTAACATCAAACGAATCAATATATTTAATACCAAAGACTAAGGTTCCTTGAAGATACATTAAGATGCCTTTCACTGCAACCCAATGATTCTCAAGAGGCTTTGACATGAATTGGCTTAATACACTAATTGCAAAAGCCAAATCCGACCTAGTTGTAGTCAAGTAAATTAGACTCCCAACCAACTGTCTATACAGTGTTGCATCGACCTCCTTAGAACCATCATTATTCTAAAGTTTAATATTTTGTTGTAAAGGCACTATGGCAGCTTTGCACTGATCCATTCTGAACTTTTTCAATAAGCTCCTGACATACTTTCCTTGAGACAAAAAATTCTGGCCAGAATCCCTCCAGACTTCAAGACCCAAACAATAGTGTAACTCTCCAAGGTCTTTCATCTCAAAAACTTGTGACATCTGCTCTTTGATTTCTTTAATGAGTTCATCAACATTTCCTGTAATGATAAGATCATCTACATATAAAGAAATCAAAACAATTTTCCCCTTTTCATCAAACACAGTATACAAATTAGGGTCATTCTTGCTTCTTTTATAACTATGTTGTAGGAAAAATGAATCAATTTTATCATACCATGACTTGGGTGCCTGTTTTAGTCCATACAATGCTTTCCTTAATCTGCAGACTAAATTTTCCTCCCCCTGTTTAACAAACTCTTCAGGTTGCATTAAATACACTTCTTCTTTTATTTCCCCATTTAAGAGTGAAGATTTCACATTTAGCTGGTGTATCATCCAATAATGTTTGGAAGCTAAAGAAATTAGCATTCTAATTGTGTTTAATTTAGCTACATGGGCGAAGGTTTCCTCATAATTTATGCCTTCTTTCTGTGAGTACCCCTTTGCAACCAGCCTAACTTTATATTTGTCTATACTCCCATCTGCTTTAAATTTAGACTTGTATAACCATTTGCAACCTATGTGTTGTTTACCTTTAAGTAGTTCAACTAGATCCCAAGTTTTGTTTTTAAGTATTGACTCATATTCCTCTTCCGTGGCTTCCCTCCATTCACTATATTTACTCGATTCTTTATAATTAGAGGGTTCAACAACATTTAACATACTAGTTATAAGAGCATGATCCCGATATCTTGTTGGCAACTGGATTTTCCTACTTGATCTCCTAAGTGGTGGAATGACTTCAAATCTGTTTTGATCATCCCTTGGTGGACTTGGCCTATTAACTGCATCTGTACCATCCACTTCCTCTTTTTTCTGTTGCTATTTTGTTGTTGTTGCTACTGGTTGTCCCTTATTTCATCACTTCCATCTTCCACTAGCAAAGGCATGTGCCTCTATCATGGTTTCCATCATCAACCTGCTCATGGGATACTACATCTCTACTTGCAAGCACTTTATGAGTAGAGGGATTAAACAATGAATAAGCTTTAAACTTTGTGCAGTACCCAACAAAAATGCATTTAATGGCCTTTGAAACCAGTTTCTTCCTATCCTCTTTTGGAACATGAGAAAAAACTTTGGAGCCAAACACTCTTAAATGATTAATTTTTGGCTTAAAACCTAATAAAGCTTTGAATGGAGTTCTAAAATCAAGGTTTTTTGTTGGACTCTATTCTTCAAATATACTAAAGTATTTATTGCTTCTGCCCAAAAGCCATTAAACAGGTTCTTACCTTTTAACATGCTTCGTGCACACTCCACAAGGGTTATGTTCTTCCTCTCTGCAACCTCATTCTGTTGAGGAGTGTGGGGTACTATGAACTGTTGAACTATCCCATGGTCCTTGCAATATTTGATGAAACCACCCTTCTTGTATTCTCCCCCTTGATCTGAGCGGAGAATTTTGATGAATTTCCCTGTCTATTTTTCAATCATGCTTCTAAACTCTTTAAAATATTCAAAATTATGACTCTTCTTTCTGAGAAAATATACCCAAGTAAATCTCATGCAATCATCAACAAATAATAAGAAATAATAGGCACCTCCTAATGACCTCATCTGCATCGGCCCACATAAATCAGTGTGCACAAGCTCTAGTATATCTCTCTTCTTTCTATCTAAATTTGCAGGAAAATCATCCCTATGCATCTTCCCAAGAGCACATGATTCCAAATTAACATGAAAATTATTTAAAATAGGGAGACCATTGATCATATCTCGTTTCTAAAGTAGCAACAAGTCATTATAATTGATATGACCAAATCTTTGATGGCATAAGTCTTCTGTAGTCATAACTGATGAAGTCAAGGCTTGGTGTGGTGTGCTTCTTACATTCAGGTTATACAATCCTCCCACCCGAATACCTGATGCAATTGGATTCATACGATCCAACAGATCTTTAATAACACAATAAGACTTAAAAAACTCTCCCTTAAGATTCTGATATGTTATCCTAGAAATAGAGACCAGATTCTTTTTTATTCCTAGTACATACATTACATTTTGAATATGCCTAGTATTTCCATCAGGCAATAAAACGGGAACATTACCATACCCTTTGATTTGTTACCCTCTATGATCACCAAGGTAGATATTAGCACCACTGCTGGTTCTTTGAAATTTTCAAACCAATGTCTGTTACTTGTCATGTGAGTGGAAGCTCTTGAGTCCACAAACCAAGTTTTTGCTTTATCATCCTTAGCAGAGAATGCAGAATCAGATACAAACAATCTAAGATTCTAATTTTGGTCTTCATCAGCAAAGTGCCCTGCATGCTTCTTATGTCTATGTCGACCTTCATCAAGCCTCTTCTTATGGCAATTCCTAGAAATATGACCACCTCTACCACAATAAAAACATTTGGTTCCTGAATTTCATATGTTTGAAGACATACCTTGAGATGGCATACCTTGAGGTGGTTTTCTTTGTGGTGTACCTCCACTTTTATGTCTTGTACTTGCATTCCCTCTAAAGGGCTTCTTCTTTGTCATTAAAGCAAGATATGAACTCTGGGGTTTAAGAGTCATCCGCCTTTCTTCCTCTTGCATCAGGATCCCTGTCAATTCTTCAAATCTGGGGGCTTTCTCTCTCACATTCAAGCATGTGATAAACATTTGATAGTCATCAGGTATACCATTCATGGTAATCGTGACAAGATCAATGTGTGACACTGTCTCCCCTATGTCGTCCAACTTATCTCTAAGCTCTTTTATTCGAGAGATGAACGCAACCACTGATTCATTCTCCTCCATTTTAATGGAGAGAATCTTGCTCTTGAGAAACATTAGGTGATATGTGTTTTTGATCTCGTAACGGTCCTTGAGAGTTTTCCAGATGTCGTTTGTTGAGTTATGGATGTGAGCGATAATACAATCTTTCACTGACAATTTTAACATCACTTTTTCTTTATTATCCCTCTTATCCTAGTCTTGCATTGTTGTTGATGTTCTGCTTGTAACTATGGTCAGCTTTAATTCCTCACCGCTTGCAATCACCCATGCATTTTGCCCCTCAAACAGGGTCCGCAACTTAAATTTCCAATTAGAATAATTGGATCTGTTGAGCTTATTGCTCATGTTTAGGTATGCCTCTGCCATCTGATTATTCATCTTAATAGGTCGACTTCAAAAAAAAACTTTCCACCTCCAAAAATTGAGAAAAAACAGATCTATCTCCCGATCTAGAGGAGCGATCTCAAGAAAACTTCTTAAAAAAATGCAACCCTAAATTCACAAATCCCCACAAGTGTCCCTTTTTTATTGCACCTCCAGAAGGTCTCCACAGTCGATCAACACCACGATCCATGCACTTGAGCTCTTTGCTCCTCCTCACCACAAAATCGCAGTAGATCAAGATCCACTACTCGGCTTCCGCTGCAGTTGACAAATCAGACCCCCTACCTCAGATCAGGTCGGTCCACCTATGCCAACTCGGCCCTCCTCACGTTGCTTTGTCAACTCCTGCTTGGTGGCCACCATGAACTGACACGATCAATCCACACCACAACAGATCTGCAGCCACAAAGCACCAATCAATCTGCACACCAATTCACCGTAGCCACAGAGCACCAACATATCAAATCAACTTGTGCCACAATTTGAATGATCCAATGTATTTCTGAACAATCCAATGCATTTTGAACCTCACGTGACACTCATATGCATCTGACTGTGGGTAATGGGCTTTCACCATGACGAGATCCACGACCTACGCCAATTTTACCATCCACAAGCAGCAGATCTGCATCTTCTCAGATCCAAATGCTCCTTCTCCTCATGCAACTCTCTACTCCTCATGCAACTCTCTACTCCTCATGCAAATGGGATTCACGACGTCCAGGCAACCACCCACAATTTTTAATTGCACAGCCACTTCAAATCTTCGACAACTCTTTGCCACCACTACGATGTGCTCCAAATCGGCAACGAATGTTGCCACACCACTCCCTCACGCAACTTTGTGACTAGGCAGTCTATTGGATCTCAATCACTTCAATCCAATGGATCTGCATGTAGCAATACCATGTTAAAAATGGAAGACACAAAATATATTCAAGAAACTATGCAGCTCACAGGTGAGGAGCTTCACCTGGAGACTGCCTCTGGCAGAAAGCTCTACACATTCATCATTAATCATCAAGAATAAATAGTTTACATGCAAGTAGGAGAGTTAGAAAAACCACCTAGAATGGAATTAATTCATAATCTAAGTCGGAAGGAGACTCAAAAATGACGATCGAAATGGTGAAGAAGCTACAACAAGGAACGCGGTGGGAAAAAATCAGCCAAAGCTGGAGAAATACTTGGTTGGTCCAAGAGATCAACAAGCTAATTCGATAGATAGGATACATCATCCCAACACATGTCCGAAGGATAGGCAACGTGGCAGCAGACAATCTGATAAACTGGGGATGTAGCCATGTAGGTAGAAACCTAGATATAGAAGCAGAAGAGCTATCACAAATGGATGAAATGAAGAAACTAGTGGAGATACTAGAAAAATACAAGGAACATGAGGAGAACCCCGGATTGAAGTGTAGCAATGCAGAGGAGGTGGGCCAACAGAGATGGGAAGTGGAGATGTCAGAAATCATTCACACGAGCGCAAGGACAGGGATAAATTCAAGAATTGGAGGGAGAGGACAGTGGGAAGGGTAGGTGGAAGGACTGGGCAGGGAAGGAACAAGCCCCGAGAGAAGGCAGGTGGAGCCAAGAAGGGAAGACAACGAGGAAGACAGGGGATCCAGTGGGAGAGCGGGCAGAATGATGCCAGCAAATGGCAGGAAAATGAAGGAGGGCTCACGATAAGAGCAACCGGAGGCATGCGTGAGTTAATGAGAGCGAAAGCAGGAAGGGATGGAGGGCCATCATCCCGAGGGGATGGCATAGGGAAAAGGGTGGCGAGTAAATGTGAAGGACAGGTGGTAGATACATGGAAGGACAGAAGGGAAAGGGGGATAAAACAAATGGGCAGAGAGCCAGTTGGTAGTTACATGCAGAAGGCGAGAACGAGAGCAGAAGCAGAGAAAGGTGGTAGAAGGACGACGACGCAGCCCAGGGAATGCAGTGGCACCATCTCTGGTAGACGGTATGTTCTTCTCCTGTCCCTAAACCTCAGAAGTATAGTGATGCCAAATTCTATAGTCTTAGGGAAGGAGACCAGGAAAGGTATGGACTCGGTAAGAGCCGAAACTAGGAACTCCTAGAACACCGGATGGGTTGAGAATGTAGATATAAGAATGAGAGAAGAAAGAATCAAAACCCTGGCTCTGAAGAAGGTGCACAAAGAGAAAGGAGAAAGTCGGGGAGAGAAGAGCGAACCTGGTAAGGAAGTTGGTCTGAGGAATCTCGCTCCGGCCAGGTGGCGCCTGAGGCTCGGAGGAGATGTTGTAAGTACCTGGAATAGAGAGGAATCCACCATGGAGACCTTAAGAGATGAGACACGAGATATGAGACTCCAATATGATAAATCATTTACAAATAATATAAATCCAACGCTTGAGAAAAAACTCAAGTATCTTAATTAACTTTTGAAATAATTTATGTGGGAGTGAAGGAATATTAAAGTGATTCAAAAACCTTTAGTGTTTTTTTGTCAGTGTAGAGCGAAATGATTCCGATGAGAGAGAAAAGCCGCAGTTTAACTCGCTGGAGGAATTGCCTGGAAAAGGAAATTTTGGTCATATTTAGAGAAAATTTGGCAAAGATTTTCGTAAATCCAAGTTATAGTTGTTAAACTTTAAAATTGTAGGTGTCCTAGACGCTTTTGATGCTGCTGAATCCATTTCCACCATCAAAATCACGATTCAAACACTACCTCTACAAGATTTTTTGAATTTTTTTTGTCGAGATTTCGGCCATTTTTTGACGTCCAAGCAATTCTTGCGCCTCGGTAGATGACTCCGAGAGAAAACACTCTAGTATTTTAATTCACTTTAAAAGAAATCGAGAGACAGGGAGAACACAAAAGTATTTTAATTCACTTTTGAAATAATTTTGAGTGGAGAGACAACAATAAAGTGTTATAATTTCCTTTTCAAATAATTCTGACTCGAGGGACAACAAAAAAAGTGTTTTAATTCGCTTTTTACTCTAAAGTATTTTAAGTCACTCTATAAATAACTACAAAGCCATAAAAACACTGAAGTGTTGTAATTCACTTTTCAAACAGTTCCTAGATGAGTTAAAAAAAATTCCTTGCATTTTTTAGGAAAGTTCTTTAAAACTTGACGTTGTATAGTTATTTCTAAATTTTCTCGATGTGTTCCTTAGAGATTGGCAATGGATGTTTATTTTTTGGTGGACAAACATAAAAATGTTTGTTGAAGAGAAAGTTTTGAATCCTCAATGCACAACGCACTACGCATTATATATGAACAACAAAGGTTATCAAATTGGTGGTCATAATCCTAAATACAAATTCTCTACCACCAACCCTAAGATGTGAACAAACGTTTTATATATATATATAATTTAAAAAAAAACAATAATTTAATCTTTAAAAAGAAAATGAAGAACCATAAAAGTAGTATTGTATAATTAATAATATTTTAAATATTATGCTCAATTCATTTTTCATATCTTTTAATAAAAAAAATTAATAATTTTTATTTAAAATATCATAATTTTTTTATACATTTTCACTTTACAAAACATTAGACATATTAGTAATTAGCAATTGTTCCAATGTTTTTGAAGAAAACAAGTGCAAGAGGAGAATAAAAGTAAAAGGAATATGTTTCCTTACCCATGAAGAAAACAAATTTGAGATGAGAATAAAACTACAAAAATGTTTCATTACTCCATAGGAAACAAAGATGGAAACATGAGTACAAGAAGATGTTTCAGTTAAGCCAAAAATAATATTTTTCATTATACTCGGAAGAAAACGAGTGGACGATAAATAAAGGTTTGAAAAACATTTAAATAAGTTTTAAAATAAATATAATATCAATTTGGTGACCACGCCCAAAGTTCGTTCGTCGCGTTCATCCACGACCTTGCTCGTACGCATTCTCAGTTGGTTTGGGAACGACTTACAATATATATATATATATTAAAATAAAAATAATAATGAAAAGAAAGTATTAATATATTAATAAATATATATAGATATTAAATATATTTTAATATCGAATATATATATTGAAAAGACAAGAGAGTACTAATCAAATCAATACAAATTTCTCATCAAGAAAATAATAAGACGGTCACATTGAATAGAAAAGAGAAGGGATTTTTTTATAAATTAAGCTAAAAAACATAAATGAAAACGTATAAAAAAAAACACAGAACACAAAGAAGAAAGAAAGGGAGAGCAAAGACAAAGACCATTAGGAGGATAGTGTGGCAATCCAACAACTGCTAAGTGGAGGATAGTGTGGCAATCCAACAACTGCTAAGTTTCCATCCATCATCCCTATTCAATGTACTGGATCTTCTCTCAATTTCTATGGCCTCCCTAAACTTTTGATTATGGAAATGATCACTCTTGGCAATGACCTGGGACTACTCTAAACAAATGTGGTGTTTTGTCTTCTCATCATGTTTGGCTAAAGATGAGGAGTGAGTCCTACAATGTTTGAGGTTGCTTGTGTGCTCCTTAATCCTTTTTCTTATGGAGCAGCATGTTTCTCCGATGAAGAGGGTCCCCCATGAACAAGGGATCACATAAACACCTTTCATGTCTTTAGGGTCCACTATGTATTTGACAAATCTAAAGGAGTTTTGAATGGTATTAAGGGGCTTATAGGTAGAAGATAACATGTGCTTCTTAAGAATCTGAGCAATCGTAGCTGTTGTTCCTTAAATAAAGGGAAGTTGAACTTTGGTTACCCAATCTTAGTGTCTTTCCTTATCCTTGGACCATTCCTCAACTTTAATAAAGCTTTGAGACCCTGGTGCTTATTATAACCATTAATTTCAAATACTTTAAGAAGATGGGAATTCTTTATATCCAAATGACTATCATCGGAAGCCCTTAAAGCACGAGTAAAATATATTGATTAATCCAAGATTTTGGGCAAGGTAATGATGGGAACTAGCATGAAGATATTGATTAGTATGAGTCTTCATCTGAAAGACCTATTAGAACTATAGCAAGAAAAGGCTTCATTTTGTTGAAATATGGCAACAAGAATATTCCAATTTAATATGTCCTTGAATTAAATTGTGAATTAAAATCGAATTTAGTCTTAACAACTACCTAGAAATAATTAATTAATTAATTTTAAATTAGTTAGTTGGAGAAATTCAAGTTAGAATTCTTTCTGAAGTCATGCAAGAGTTATCCCTTAAATTAAGGAGATAAGATTGAGTTATATTTGAGTTGTAATTAGTTAACTCAGTTTACTGAGTTAAGTCCAGTTAAATTAGTTCCAAATTGTTTGAAGAACTAATAGTGAGTTAACAGTCAGTGGATGCATTAATGCAGTCAACTATTGCTACTCCAGTTAACTGAATATTCCCTCATCAGAAACTCATGCATGTCTATTCTGAGAAAGACCTAGTTGAGATAAATGTTCAAGGACAATGCATTAACAATTGCATGTGTTTTCTCATGGAGAAAACTCATACATGAAGTCAAGGATTCATCCTTGAGGATTGCGTAGTTTTGAAGGATTGGTTTTCCACTTGGTAAAGACAAATCATCCATAAGGAACAATGCAAGGAAATAGGAGCTTGGAGGGAAAAGAGGAAGGCTGGAGAGAAGCCAAGATTACCTATGAGCATTTGCGAGGATTGTACTGAGAGCTAGCTAGCTGTGGGAGCCAAGGCTTTGTATAATTCCTATGTATTTCTACCATGTATGATAATACAATAGTGTGGGGTTTTTAGCTGAGGCTTTCCCCAAAGTATTTTCATGTGTATTGTGCCATTGATTTTTCTTCTTCTGGTTATATTGTTCATCTCAATCTTTAAGCTTCCACAAATTGATAGTAGATGTTGGCTTATAGGGGCCTGACCCAGGTTCGGAAGAATTATTTAGCCAAACAAAACCCATGCTACCGGCCCTTTCGGTAACAGTCCGCAAAGCGTAGATTGAAGTCTCACCCGAGGTAGCAGGGGGGAGGGGGGTGCTGGAACCAGTTTTCCACACCATGGGGGTGTATTGGAGAGGATTTAACTATCCGCGAATCGCATCGCAACCTCGAGCCCTTATGTTTCGTGTAGATCGAGTCTTTTATTATATTACTTATGAAATTAAGAGAGTTCGGACCTACTTCTTTTAATACTTAAGCAATCATTTCAACCGATAATACTAGTGCGCACATTGCAGAATCCAATCATGACCATAACAAATAGATGTTAAACCCTACATAAACCAGAACAATGACAGAACTGGAATTTTCCAGAATCACTTATCTTTATTAATATGTTCAGTCTAGTACATTCCACTTCTCCCCTGCGCACACAGCTGCAGGGGTCCGCGCACCCAGCTGCGGACTCTACTAGGCCTCTGTGCACGTAGCTGCGGAGCCTATGTCTCCTATCATCACCCTAGACTTGGACTTACAGACTCAGAGCTCTATTCGCTTCTTCAAACCCATAACTCACTAGATCTAAAAAAAACTACTTTCTACCTTAGAGCCTCGCTCTATTTATACCTTCCCATGGTCCACGGACCAAGGGCAAGCCGACTCACTTCCTATTTCTTTACATTATTTTTCGGGTGGACAACCCTTTGACTTGACCCATTACATTTTTCACTCCGCACTTTTTACATACTTTTACCCCACCATTCCCCTAAATTACGGACTTTATTCCCCAAAATCGTTACGCGGGGCCTACGCTACCCAACAGGTCCCCAACACAATCATCATGACTCATCCCGAGTCACTCGTCAGTACGGTGCTACGCTCTGCCATCGCCTGACGGTAAACCATCCCTCTATGTGATGCTATGCGTACTACTATTCCTTCTTGATCTCCTGCAACTCTTCTGCAAACTCCTACTTCATTTCCTTTACTACCTCGCGCAACCGATGATGCTCATTTTGCTTTACTCCATTAACACAGAACACCCCCTCATAGGATTTTAGCTCAAGTGGGGTTGCCACATATGGGAACTCTTCGCGCCATAGCAGCCAATCTCCAATCTCTGATCTACCTTACACACTGTTCGCTGCCACCCGCGTTGCATTTTTGCAAGAACGATGCTGTTGTTCCCAAAATACCAATCTTCAAGGTACTGTGGAGACAAACTGGTAATTGTAATTCCTCCTTTTGTCTCCTTATTCACGGTCTTTTCCTTATCTTTCATGAGTCGTTGGCCATCCCATGGGCTAGGCAATCACATCCGGACCAGTTCTACTTCATGTCTATGAGTCGTTGGTTCCTCCCCTATCGTCGATATGGCACTTCCCAGAGATTCCTGCATCGTTATTGGCCATATAATGACCCCTGGGATTACCCCCTTGGCTTCAACGATCAACACCCCCATAATGATAGACAGGCAAGATAGCTTACTCTCCCCACAACTACAGCTCATTCGGTGGATGCTCCTCTGTAATTTATAAGTGATTCGAAATTCAAATTTAGCCATTCCCTCCTTTTCTAGCATCGTACTGCTGCATCTACGATAGATCTTTCCAAATCCGGCTCATACTTGGTAATTTAATTGTCTGTCGCTCGCTTCTTTTCGCCTTAGCTCTGATATCTTGTCATGAATAGTGATAGCTGCTGTCACTTCCTCGTTTTTCCCCGTAGCCTCGCATCTCCTTCTACGCAACCGTAGACCTTGCACCATACTGATCCTACGCGCACCCTTAGTAATGCACAGCTTCCTCGCAGACTTCTTTATTGTCCCGTGCTCTCTTCCAACTACCCGGAGCAATGAGACTATACGTCAGGCGGTCGGCCCACCGGCGTAGAGCTTCAAGCGACTGCCGTTTACTCTACCCAAGAAGGGTTCTCCATTTAGCTTGGCCAACTGGACCGCGCCTCCATCAGTTACTTCCTTGACAACATAGGGTCCCAACCAATGCATTTGGAGCTTTGTAGGAAATTTGTCAAACTTGCTGTCGCAGAGTAACACTAAGTCATTCTCTTTGAAAGCGCGCATTTTGATGTGATGATCATGCCAAGTCTTCTCTCATTGCTTCTATACCTGCTAATGAAAACTTGCTAGGAATCATTCCTCCTTCAGCTCCTCCAGTTGTGCGATCCTTTCTTCCAATGCTGCACGGTCTGCCATGCCTGTTGTTGCTGCAATTCGCAAACTAGGTACAATGTATTCCATTGGCATCACAGCTTCTTTTCCATAGACTAACCGGAAAGGTGTCTAGACCTTCAATTTTTTGCATGTTGTTTGATAAGCCCATAATACAGCTGGTATGCGTAGATCCCAATCATTTCGTTGTGAATTACATACCTTTGTTAATGCGGTCTCCATGATCTTATTAAATGCTTCAACGGTCCCATTTGCTTTCGGATGATATGGTGTACTCTGTTGGTGATAGATCTGGAACTCCTCCATGAGCACATTAATAATCGCATTCAAGAAATGCGTTCTGTGGTCGCTCATTAGAATTTTTGGGCATCCAAATCACGTTAATACATTCTCGAACAAAAATTTAGCGGCTGTTGCGGTTGTGCAATCCTTAACTGGCTGTTCTTTCACCCATCGAGTCAAATACTCTGTCGCGGTGATAATATAGAGCGCGCCCGTCTTTCCCGGCAGTGCGATAGGCCCTACAAAGACGATTTCCCATTTTTCGAATGGTTGCAGTGTCATCTGTGGCTTGAGCAGCATTTCATCTCTTCGTGATGGTTTCCCAGTCCATTGACAGACATCGCATGCCCAACATAATGCTTTGGAGTCTTGATGTAGAGTTGGCCACCATAATCCAGCGTGAAGAATCTGTTGTGTTGTCACGTGCCCCGCATAATGTCTGCCTGCAACTCCCCCATGTGCCTCAGCAAGGATTTTTCCGTGCTCAAATTCTGGTACATATCTGCATAAGATTTCATCGTTGCCCATTTTATAGAGGTGTCATGCAATAACAGTAAAATCTATTGCGCGTATCACCAGTTCTTTCTTCTGCTAAACGAAGTACCCCGGTGGCGCAGTTCCTATAGTCAAGAAATGGATGATATCCTCAAAGTGGCCATCCGCGACGCATACTACATATAGTTGTGCATCTAGTAACCCTTCCTCTAGGTTCGTGGGCTCTTCACCATTCTCAATTCAGGACAAATGATCTGGGCCTACGTTTAAACGTCCCGGCTTTACGATGACTTCAAAATCATATTCCTGGAACAACAACAACCATCTGCAAATGCGCCCCCCCAACACAGGCTTATTCACTAGGTATTTCAGTGCAGAATGATCTGTGTACATCTTGAAATGTCCTCCGAGCAGATAGTGGCGATATTTCTGTAGCGTGTATACCATGGCCAACCCCTCACGCTCCGTAGTAGAGTAGTTCTTTTCAGCTTTGGACAATCGTCTGCTGGCAAACACAATTAGGTGATCAATTCCCTCCGCCCCTTCTTGCGTGAGTACCGCACCCAGCGCGATACAGGACGCATCCACATGCACGTGAAATTCAACGTCCCATTTTGGAAAGACCAATATGGGCGCGGATGCCATCCTTTCCTTCAGAGTTTCCAGACTTTTATTACATTCTTCATTCCAACAGTAAGTAGCATCCTTCTTCAACAACTATTCCATCGGAGCTGTGATCTGTGCATAGCTCTTTATGAACTTCCGATAGTAACCAGTGTGTCCCAACGTGGTGCGCAACTGTTTCGCACTTCGCGGCGCTTGCAGATTGACTATGATGACAATATTTGCGGGGTCTACCATCAAACTTTGCCTACACACCACATGGCCTAGCAAGTTCCCAAACGAGACGAAGAACATACACTTCTTTAGATTTAGTGCAATCTAGTGCTGTCAGCACGTATCCAGCATTAACCGTAAACTCGCAGTATGTTTCTTGACTAGCCCAAAGATAGTCCAGTCATCAAGATATACCTCCAAAAACTTGTGTATAAACTCCTTAAATGCAGCTACCACGACGCGCGAAAATGTTTCCAAAATGTTCTTCAATCCAAAGGGCATCACCGTGTAATAAAAATAGCCCCATTCAGTTGCAAACATTATTTTTCTCCTGTCCTCCGGCGCGATCTTGATCTGGTGGTACCCTGAGAAACCATTTGTAAAAGAATAGAATTCTTTTCCACCAACATTCTCCAGTACCTCGTCTGTGAATGGCATCGGGAAAGGATCATTCACACATGCATCGTTTAGTTTCCTGAGATCTACACAGATGCAAATTTCTCCCTTCTGTTTCTTCTCCTGGACAACCATGGGACTTACCCAATCGGATTCCTCTACTGGTTCGATTATTCCAGCGGTAAGCATTTGTCCAATTCTTCTCAGACCTTCGCTTTATATTTTGGGTTCAACTGATAGGGTCGTTGCTTGAATGGTTTCGTGTCCGGCTTTAGAGTTATCTTCATCATTCCTAAGTCGCCGAGGATCCCTTTTAACTTCGTGATTTTTTTCGAGAATGAGTCTTGATATTCCTTGAGTAACTCGACGACCTTCTCTACTGTTGCGACATCCCACTAGCCTCTAAGTGTGGCATACTTTAGCTCCTCCTCCATACCAATGTTTACCTATTTTGTTTTCAGCGGCGTAGTGATGTCGAGGTCCTCGATTGCTGGTCTGCGAACCTCGTGGATCCCCTCTATTTCCGGAATATTGATGTTCCTTGGGTCATCCTCATCTTCTACCTACACGTTGTAACATTCCAGGGCCTGGATTAATTGCTGCGCTACTTCTTCTAGTTCTGGTGGATTTTAAAAAATGGCGGCTTTCACTGCTTTCAGTGCATCATCAACAATATCCATCCATTCATCTTGGAACAGGAATGTTTTCAAGAATCCTTCGCGCAAAATATCCCATTCGCCAGTACCATGTCGCAGCTCTGTTTCAGTATACCAATTTCTTGGGATAACATCCAAGGTATGATAGAATAAATGTACCCACTCTGGCTTGGGCTCTTCCCCATAGCCGTTGGTCCATCTTGTAAGGTGCATGCATGGGTCGTCACGTCCATCGTACTTCGTTGTTAGTCTTAGTTATGATTTTCCAAACCTGATCTGCATCATTATGTTGGAGTCGCACCAGTCTTCAAAGGTTCCCTCATGTGTTCCCCACCAACACACAGGCGTCGTGCGCAATTCCCATGTTAATGCGTCGAACAAAAGGTGCTTTGGTACAGTGTTCTTGAACTTGGTCAGGAATATGCCTACCTATGTGAGCCTATCATACTTTGGCAGCTCGCGATCTTGGGCTTTTACGCAATATAGTGACTGTGTCATCATGTTGTAGTTTAGTGTGGTTACACTGCTCAACCGATTATGCCACCGTTCATCTTCTTTGTCTGATTCTGGATCTGCATGTTCCTCCATCATCCTTCCTTCCATGGTCAGATTTACCCAATCCTAGCCCCATGCGGTTATCTTCTAGATGTGATCTAAGTTTGTATTCCGTTCACAGGCAGGTTCGGTGCAGCGCGCTCCTTCTTCTTGGTTGAGCGGAATGACTATGCATAGGGATTTCTTTTCAAAGACCATCTCCCTATCCTTTAAATTAATGTTCATATTCGTGGCCCAGTCAACCCCCAATAATGCAGGATAAGAGCTACGACCATCCACGACTTCTATTACTTCAAAGTCTGTTTGTGTGCTAGCACCGGCTATATCCATAGAGATTCCTTTTAGTCTTCCCATGGGCAAAATCGTTTGTTGGTTCGCCATCTGTAACTGAATCGACGACCACTATAATGCAGGTCTGCCCATGCATTCCCATGTCTGCCTAGGTAGGACGTTTGCATCTGACCCTAAATCCAGAATGATCTGGTCCATCTCATCATTGCCAATCCTCACCGTTAACCGCATTTCTCTACCAGTACGTGACACATGCTTCCCTAGTTTCCTGATTACGCGAGGTTCACCCGACCCTACGCATTTATTCGTCAGCTCTTTGAAAGCCTTTAACTGCCTTACTATGGCGTAGAAACTTCATACGTGTCTCTAAAAAGGTAGTTAGCATCAGGGGACGTAATTCCAGTTTAGGTCGGCCCCTACTACCTGGGGTAGAGACCTCCGCAAAGCTCTCCCTAGCTTCCTGTCCTGTTTCCTCGCGAACCACAGCGTCTTCCTTGGTTAGGCTTCCCTTATCCTCGCCTGTGGTTGTGCCACTTCTGCGCATCAGGTTTACGTGGGCATCTTCCTCGCGTGGCTCGAATCTCATCATTTGGACATTCTGCATTGGTGTTGGTGGGGCCACCCTTTTCTCGCATATCTGTGCTATCAGTGTGGGACAATCTATCATTTCATGATCGACCTCTTTACAATATGGGCACGACAATCTTGTAGGGTTAGTACAATCTCGCGTGTAGTGCTCTGGTCCTCCACAATTATGAAAAATCAGCTGGTCGCGTCCTCTACCTAGGCCCATGCCTCCACGTCCTTGTCTGTGTCCCTGGAACCCACCGCGCACTATCGCCGTGGCTGGATCCTGTCCTCACGTCTCAGTCTGCATCTTGTATGCAGGTGTTTGATCCACTAATAGTTCGTAGCTATGGTAGTCTTGCTCATCATTCCATATCGATCTACAAAACTTACAAAATAGCTGCTGGGGGGGGGGGGGGTCTGGGTGAATTTTGGCAGCAGGTGACAGTTGTCAATGATGTGCTTTCCTCCCACCTAAAAAATCATGCACCAAAGCGAGGGCGCTACGTTTGGCCCTATCGATGCCTCTGTGTTGTTGGGAAAAGTATCCAATACAGAATGACCCTATCCCACTCTAAGGGTGATAGTTCCTTAGCAACAATCAAAGCAAAGCTATCTGAGATTACTTCTTTATGAGATGTAAAAGAGGGGAGAAAGAGATCCACTAACCGATGTCTTTCGCTAATGGTTGATCCAATCTTCTCTCCTTGCTGCTTGCTCCCAGCTCCTTGCTCTTTCACTGGCCCAGCTACACCAAGATCCTACAAAATGGCAAGAGAGGGAAACTACAAGAAGCATACATTCATAATTGATTCAAGGATTAGAATAAATCAAATACACAAGTATAACAACACACCATTGAAACACATGCATATAGAAGAACCCCAAATGCTTTATTAATGGAAGAAGTAAGGTTCAGGAAGTGATACAACCATAAAAGGCCCAATCCAGCATCACCTTCCCAGCAGAAAGAAATCTCCTCTTCACTTCCTTCAAAGCAAATCACCCAATAGTTCTAAACTCAAACCAGCAACAATTCTTTACATTCACAAGATTCCAGCCTCCCTAGACCTCATGAGAGAGATCTATATATAGGAGTTTTGGAGAAAGGATGAGTCAGCTTGAGGCTGGCATGAAGCTGACTAGTGTCCTCTCTCACTTCAGTTATTCTTTAGTTCTTGAGTCCACTTGGAGGTTCTTGCTTCCACTTGGAGATCTAGAACCTCTTACTCATCACCAGTCGAATTCCCTGATCCAAGTGTCATTTTGGAAGCTTCCTGGGCATTGACACCTTGAGGAATGACTGTGCCACATGTCCAAACTCGCCCAGCGCAGGTAGCCTTCTTTGCAGTTGACATTCAACGCAGGTAGACAGTGGAGCAGTTGACATTCAGCGCAGATGCTCAGTGGAGCAGTTGACATGATCTAGAATTGCCTTGTTTTTGAGTGTTTTCAGGTGGAGAACTTTTATTCAGTGTTGTGGTTTGCTGACCTTGTTCCTCTAGGGGTAGGAACAACATGCTTAGGGACTTTGGATCCCTTAGATTATGGACATTTCATGCTTCATGCTGTAAGGCACAAAAATGTCTATAACACTCTGGTCACAATGGCATTGGTCCCCCTGTGATCAAGTAGTTCGTAAACACTGGACAATGATCTTTGTCATGCCCTTGACCTTTACACTTGATACACCATACTTCTTCGCGCGCTTCTGGTCTAGACGCCTTTTCCTGTTTCAAATTTTGCATCTCTAGACATAGATTTTGGATCTGCACGTGGATTTGCTGAACTCCCAACCCAGGGTCCTGTATTGGCATCTCATGCAACCTCATCGTTGTTTCTAGTGCCTCAGCCTGGGTCAAGACCTTCTGTTGCGACAGCGCCGTCCTGAGGTGTGGTGTCAAAGACGCCACAAACCACGCGCAGTGCTATGCATCCGTCAACGTCATGTTAGCTTCCCAGATCATACTCTTCAGTCTCTGATCCAGATCCCATGGGGTTTAACCTGGTAGCATCATGATATCCTTGAATCTGATGATCGGTTGTGTTTCTGATTTCGGTCGACTGAATTCTTTGTTCAATGCATCCTGAATCGCTGCTATCCCCACATTCAGATTATCGCTAGAATGCTTTATATACCATGTCAGCTTCCAATCTTGCAGCATGCTTACCAGAGTGGCTTTTTTGACATTGTCGTCTGTAACTCCATGCGCTTCCCATACTGCCTTCACTATAAACCAAAATTGTTCTAGATTTTCGCTTCCTACTCCCTTCAACACTGGTAACTTGATTTTTTTGCCATGTTATCTTCTGATCTAGTCGATCTTCACTCCTTTTCTTCGCAGTGTACTTTTATTCCACCACCAGACACCCCTTAGGCAAATTCCGATCCTGGAAATGGAACCATTTGTTGGCTTATAGGGGCCTTACCCAGGTTCGAAAGAGTTATTTAGCCAAACAAAACGTGTGCTACCGGCCCTTTCGGCAAAAGTCCACGGAGTGCGGACTGAAGTCTCACCTGAGGTAGCAGGGGGGGTGCTGGAACCAGGTTTCCGCACCATGGGGGTATCTTGGAGAGGATTTAACTATCTGCGAATCATATGGAAACCTCGATCCCTTCCATTTTACGTAGATCAGGTCTGTTATTATATTACTTATGACATTAAGAGAGTTCGGATCTACTTCTTTTAATACTTAAGCAATCATTTCAACCGATAATACTAGTGCGCGCATTGTAGAATCCAATCATGAACATAACAAATATATCTTAAACCATGCATAAACCAGAACAATAACAAAATTGCAGTTTTCCAGAATCACTTATCTTTATTAATATGTTCAATCCAGTACATTCCACTTCCGCCCTGTGCACATAGCTGCAGGAGTCCGCGCACCCAGCTGCAGACTCTACTAGGTCTCTGTGCACACAGCTGTGGAGCCTTTGTCTCCTATCACCACCCCAGACTCAGACTTATAGACTCAGAGCTCTATTCACTTCTTCAAACCCATGACTCATGAGATCTAAAAAAAAAGTACTTTCTGCCTTAGAGCCTCGCTCTATTTATACCTTCCCATGGTCCGCGGACCAAGGGCAAGCCGACTCACTTCCTATTTATTTGCATTATTTTTTGTGCGGACAACCCTTTGACTCGACCCATTACATTTCGCGCTCGCTCTATTTATACCTTCCAATGGTCCACGAACCAAAGGCAAGCTGACTCACTTCCTATTTCTTTACATTATTTTTTGGGTGGACAACCCTTTGACTCGACCCATTACATTTCACGCTCCGCGCTTTTTACAGACTTTTACCCCATCATTCCCCTAAACTATGGACTTTATGCCCCAAAACCATTACGCGGGGCCTCTGCTACCCAACAGTAGAAGTAGGTTATAGTATTCTACTTTGATTTGAATTGCATCATCTGGTTAACCTACACAGATTTTCTACTTGGTATGAGAGTTGGATTTGTAGAGATTTTCTACAAATCTGACTTGTGCCTTAGTCAAATGCAAAATTTGATTTTCCACATCAGTAGGATTACTTGGATTGTAGTTAACTAGAGTGACATGGCCTTGTCTACTAGTTAAGTTTAGTAAATTCAAGTTTGTAGGCTAGAAGTAGAGCTGTGCATGAGTTGATTGCTAAAATTTAGTAATCTAGTAGAGTTATTGTTATTTAAACTTAGTTAACTGAGCTCTAGTCACTAATTGATTCGGTAGGAGTTTAGTTGAGTAGTTATAATAGTTGTTAACTAACTGATCACTCAGTTAACTAGTCAATCAGCTAAAAATAGACCCAATCATGCATGGAATTCAAATTGCCTAGGTGAGTGGATGGAAAAGGCACATTTATATTTATAATTGTATGTTATTGAGTGTACAGTGATTTTGCACTGAGCACGTGATCAATTCCCCTTGTATTTGCACAAGGAAATAGGGAATTTCCCTATTATTTAGGAGTTGATTTCCTCTAGGATTACGTAACGAAATAGGAGGTTGGTTGAGGCTTGAATTGGTTTTGTTGGCCAGAGCAGGCAGGTATCAGGAGAACAATTTTACAGTGTAGGGTGTGCTTCAAAGTTGAAGCAATACATTGTAATTGTTTCTCTTTCTCATCTGAATTAGTGCAAAGTAGAAAAGGGGTTTTTCCCAGTTGGGTTCCCCTGTAAAATCATTGTGTTCCTTGTGTTCTGATGGTTGCGTGTTATTGAATGTGTTTCTATCGTATGTTTTTGTTTTCGCAAAATAGTAGAAGTAATTTGTGTCTGTTGATTTAAGTTCAATTTCATTAGTAGTAGAAAATTTCTTGCAATTTCTACATGGTATCAGAGCTTCAAAAGACTACATAGAAACCTTGTTCCAAATGTTCTCTCAAGGAAATTTTGATTTGCAAACTTTTTGGTGCAGATTCTCTTCAGTGCAGGAAAAATGTCCTCCAATGGATTGAGGCTAGAATATGCATTGGAGGGAAGCTCAATTTTTTCTACTTGGAAAGACAGGATGGAAGTTGTTTCATATGACAATGGAGTGTGGGAATATACACAAATTGATATTCCAAAACCAACGACATCAAATGCACAAAGAAATTGCTCAGTGGATGAACGACATAATAAGAGCTGGGAGGATTATTCTGAAGGGTGTCAAAGATCATGTGGTTTCGAACTTGGATGCAAAGGAGACTCCTTTTGCAATATGGAAAACTCTCACATATCTCTTTGAGAGCAGTAATGATGCCAGGAAATTGGCATTGAGGGACAAACCCAAGAAAATTCAAACGCAAAAAAATGAAACCATTCCTCAATACATATCTAGATTCACTCAGGTTTGAGATGAGCTTGGAAGAGTAGGAGAAAATGTGACATCATCTGAACTTGTGAGCTTAGCACTCCTTGGCCTTCCAAAATCCTAGCACAACTATCGATGTTCAGTCAATGGAAGAGGCAAGTTATCAGATTGGGAGAAACTTTGATCTAATTTGGTGCAGGAGGAGATCAAAAGAAACATTGGATATGGTGTCACATCCATTGTAGACGATGAAGAATATTGTGCTCTAATTGGCAATGGAAATAAGGCCGAATCCACGAATACCCAAGGCTAGGCAGGATCCAACTAGAACAATGGCAAGAAGAAGGACCTCAACAAAATAAAATGTTTTCACTACCATGAATATGGACACTATGAAACCAAGTATCCGCACAACAAATTTTTCAAGGAGCATGCAACAGGAGAAGGAGGAGATGCTATGGTATCTCAATTCAAGTTAGATTTCACCCTCTTTTCTTGCATGGAAAACATAGTAAGAGGGAATGAATGGTCCCTCATATCATATGATAGAAAACAAGGAATTCTTCAGTAGCCTAGAGGGGAAGATCTTCAATTACATATATAATTTGGAGATGATGGGAGGTATAGTGCCAAAGGAATTGGTATTGTCAAATTTAAGAGGGAGTCAGGCTCCCTTCTTCATCTGAAAAATGTTATTTATGTGCTCGGGTTGAAGAAAGAATTGATTTATGTAGTTGTATTGGAGTACAAAGGTTATGATATTGTGTTCAGTAGAGGAAAATAATTTCTGAAGCATGTTGTGACAAGAGAAGTGAAACAAATTGGAGTTAGAGTGAAAATTCTCTACAAGCTAGAGGTAAATTTTCCATACATGTAGTTATACCTTCAGGATTGAGGTGGGGCGATGTAGAGCCTTAGTCCCAGAGTTGAAAATATATGGGCAGGGTCCATATGAGAGGAGTTGTAATTTGACTTGAATATGTAAACTTGAATTTTTTTAGCAATTTGCAAGTGAAAATTATATGTGTTTTTGGTAGAGGATCAATTTAGTAAACAATAAAACAAGTGAATTTAACCACAAATTACAGCGAAACAGAGACAAAATAAGCATATCCGAAACACATAACACAAAATATGATAAAGGAGTTCACCTCTCTTCAGGGCTACATCTCCTCATCCAGCTTCCAATGTAGGGCCTCTTTCATTTAGTGCTCAAAAGTTTGTTTACATGCTTTTAAATAGCTCAAACAGAAAAGTTGATGTCTCTAATGGATACATCACTATCAAAAAACTTTGTTTTAGTTCTTTTTGCACCTCATTTGGCAAAAACTTGAGTAAGTTATGTTTGTTTTAATTTTTTGCTCAATTCCACAGCTAATCATCCTCCAATTCGCCCCAAGCCTAGCTTATGCACCCCAAACCCGGAACTAGCATGCAAATCTGGCCTACAATCCCGCCCGATGGGTGAAATTGTAGGACGGTTAGTCTGCCCACTAAGCCCCTTGTCGCAAAAATTTTGGTTACGTGGCATATATACGACTGCATAGGGGACTGAGATTCTAGGGCCTAACTCTGCCATCTGTTTAGCCCCTCCGAATAGGCCACACTCCTAGTCGCATTAGTTCCCAGTGACATGGGGCTGGCCCCTTATCTCTGCCAAACCCTTGGTCCTATGGTTTTTCATGTGTCTTGGTGTTGGCCCCCTCCTCTTTTATGTGTGCCTGGCTACATTAGTCTGTCATGTGGCCTTGGGGCTTGCTCCCTCCTCTTTTTTGTGCACCCGATTCTATGTTGACTCCGTCAGTGATATGTGTTGCAGGTTGTGGTTGTGGGATCGGTTAAGGCCTAGCCCCTTGGCCCCTCCTCCTGTGGTCATGTGGGTGCTGGGGTTCTCAGGGGCTAGGGCATAGCCTAACCCCCTTCTGCAATGGCGTGCTTTGCAAACTTTATATAGATAATGTGACCCATAGGTAGTAAGCACCACCATGCAACGCAATGGAAAATCACTGCCATACCAGTCAGTCGGTCCATGGTTTGATTCCTGCCAGGTTCATTTGACCTTCCACCAAAAATTTGGACCAACCTTCGAGGCCACATGGCTGCCAATTGTTGGACCATGTGGACCTTCACTATTGGATCCATATACATAGTCAGCATAAAAATCAAACCTTGGGAGATATAATTTTTTTTCTAAACATTAGAAATTTTGAAAATTTTGACCAATTTGGTGAGGCCATGTGGCAACCTGCCACTGGCAAATACTTTCTAGTCACCTGTCCTTTTTGCCAATATTTACATGTTTAGCAATTTGATTAGAACACGATATCAAGAGCATACGATATCAGTTTTGAGTAAAACAAATTGCGTTGGATTCAAATCAATGAGATCTATCCATTTGTTAATGTTTCAATATTTTTCACACACTTCAAATTTTGAGCACTAATTTTATCCCCTAGATCACTCCTCCCCATTGGAAGCTTTGGGACCTCCAAAAGCTCATTTTCAGTCAACAGTTATATGAGGGTACAGTTCCCTCATCCTTCCATCCTCAACACATTTGGTTTTGTTTTTTTTTTGTCGCTTTGAGCCCTCCATGAATGTACTTCATAAGTCTTTGTCTTGCTATTAAAGATGACATCTTGTTGCAATTTCCCAAGATTTTTAGAAAATAAAAGTTCCCTTTGAAGGAATCTGAACATTCCCTCCTCAGTATTCAGTCAAAGGAAACTTAAAAAATTTCAAATTCACTTCACCTTGAACATTGTCACCATAACAATGCTTAGCATGTCTAGCCTTGCACTTGACTCAACCCTTTACCAAATGTGATCACCGTCGTCATGCACCATCCTTCTTCAAAGCCAAACATTATGAAACCCACAAGAAGATGTTTTGGGACCAATGTCCGCATTGTAAAATATCGTTTTCATTTTCTATTTGACCTCTTCTTGCTTTAACACTAACATCTTATTCACACCAATGTTCAACAATGAAATATCCTACTGCAATTGCATTTCATTTTGTTTACCTCTTTTAGGAGGCAACTTGTTAGACTCCTGAAGCATATTATCACATGAACTAGAAACCTCAATAAAATCATATTTCAAACTTGATTCATATCCTTGAAAGGATTTAGGTTCCTCATTGTATTTTGTGCTTGAACATTAACAATGCAAAATTCTGACTAGCATTAACGATCCTCTTCATTTGTCCATCATTCATAAGAGATAAATTCAATTTCTTGTTATGCGCTCTAACAATGTAATTAGTCACATTCTTGAACAAATGATATTTGTTCTCATGGCGATGAAAAATATCTCTCCTATAAAAAATATATGGACTTCCCAAAACAATATCACATATATCAAGCAAAACTACATCAAGTTCAACCTCATCAAGAAAGTTTGCAGTTATTGCAAATCTAAGTATGCATTTCTTTGTCACCTCCAATTTTTCATTCTCACATACCCAACCTAAAGGATAAGGTTTAGGATGAGGAATGGTTTCTAAATTCAATTTCTTGACAATGTCTTTTGAGATAAGTTTTGAGTCAAATTATAAACTTATAATTTGATTAACATAAATCATCAACCCAGGGCAGGTAAGCTTGTGAGATGCTGCGCAAAATATATGCAGGCTTAACACTCTGAGTGTTGATTAATCTAACTAGTCAATCATACAAAACTAATGCCTCTTTCTTGCATCAATCATTTAGCAGCAAAGGCTATGGAGTGGATTGAAACATCCCTCTACAACTCTTAGTATTGCTGATGTTGATTAGGAAAAGATAAAAAAATCAAACTTACAGCAAACTCAAAAATTCACTCAACATTATAAATCAAATCTTAATTAAATGAAATCCACACATTAACATGAAACTCATTCATTCAATCATTTGTTGCTGATATATCAAAAAGAGTACATTAGTTGTAAGAACAGATTATTACTACATAATAGAAATAAAATGCATACACACTAAACTACAGGAGTTATGAGCAAAGTGGGCCCTCCCTTACTCACAACCCCTTCAAATTAGAAGAGCTTGCTTAATGAAATAGAAAAAACATATAATAGTGTATTAATATGAAAAGATAACAGTCAAGTACAATCTGATATACAGTATCAACTGAAACCAACCCAACAACCCCTACCATATAAACTAGAACAAAATTTATACAAATACAAAATCCCATATGTGGCTCGAAGTAAGGAAATCTTCTAATCTAAGCCATTGGCTAACAGTCCTATTACAAAATATCAAATTTAGCCATACTGAGTCTAATCCATGATTGAAAGCATGGATTAGACGAAATTCATTACATGGTTGTAGCTTTCCTCCATATGGCCAATGAGAGAAGGTCTGCAAATCTGGGTGGTTTCGTTGGCGGATTTGAAATGGCCAATAGGACAACATCCATATGTGATAGATTCCCCACAAAACCCATGTTCTCGTTTGATTTAGAAATTCGTGGAACATAGCTAACCACCGATTTTGCTGCAGGAAATCTGGGCAGTTGCAGGAAATCCACGTCTGCAGGAATTCCAGAGCGTCTACAGGAAATAGGATCGCACAAGCTGTCTGCAGGAAATGCGGGCCTGTTTCGAATCAAAACAAATCTGCACAAGAACTCTAGATTAGTTGGCATGATAATTAAATAAATAATAGCTAGCTTTAAGGAATGCTTAAGGTTAAGGTAAAAGATGTTTTTTCATGTTATTTTGCATACCTTCAGCATACGACACCCTTTTGGCAAAAACCTAGGTATTATAATCGAAATAGGCATAATAGGGGTTAAAGATAGTTCAAAATGGGAGAGGTAAAGTCTGGAAAGGGTGTCAAAATTGGGAAAAACCAAGCCCCAACATCTCCCCCACACCTAGCTTCTTGCATGCCCCTTATGCAAGCAAAAATGTTACATCTTCCACAAAAAGAAAAAGAAAAAGGAAATCATTCCTTGTCCTGAGCTGCAGCTACTGCAACCAACTGATCTGCTACCTCTACCAACTGGTCCAACTGGTTACCACTAGATTCTGTAGGAATTTGACCCTTGTATAATTCATTCTTATTTTTCAGATGGTCAATCCGAGCCTGCTTCTTTTTCATAATTTGGGCCACCTTATAAACCAATTCCTCATGTTCTCTTTTTATATGTAGGTTGTTCTCTTTCAGGGTCTCATTTTCCTTTCTCAATGCTCTCTCTAAAATGGTGAGCTCAGTGATGATTTCTTCCAATTCCTGCAGAGACCACCTATTCTGGAGGGTTACTTCCCCTTCATGATGTCCTTGGAGGGATTGAGGCGAACCAAGGTCCTCCTCTACTTGTTGTTCTCCTGTTGTGTCATTCCCGCTTCCATGCAGCAGGGAGTCCTGGAAGGACATTACTTCTTCGCTAATGAACTTAGTTGACTCTATCTTCTCTTTACCTTTGAGTGGGCCATGATGTTTCTCCTTATTTTTGTTAGGTGTCTCACGTTACTGGGAGGGTCAGGGGCACACAATGTTGACATGGTGAAAAATAGGAAGACAGGACGCATGCACTTCTTCGAAAATATCGTGCTAATATTTTGCAAAGGATTCACGTGACAAGGGAGGGATTAATATGGAAAATTATCAAAAAGCACAGGATTTTCAAGAGACAGGTAATGATCATGATTTTCATCATGATCCAACCTACCGAAAGATATGGAGATTTCATCCACTGTTCGTGTCAGAATCATGGCAGTTGGGTGTGGAGCTGGAGTTATGATGCACTGGGTTACGGCCGTATTTTTCTGCAAGGGTAACCATAGCTAAAAAATCATACAAATGTTAAAAATTAAAGCGTCAATTACCCCTTACCTCAAGTGTCCTGTCGTCAGCTGTACTTTACCATTCTTACCTTCCAACGGTATAGTCCTTGGATGACGTGTGCCTATGCTTGAGATGATAACCTACTTCATAGTTAAATCAAATGTATGCCCTTATAATGCATGACCTTGACTAGTAATTAAAATATGTCAGTACTTTAAATAATTTAATTTAATGTTCTGTCTATGGTTTTTGTTTTTCATAAAATGAGGGTAGTGCTACAAGAAATGGAACCGTGACTTCTGCAGGAAATGGAACTGTGACTACTGAGCCTTCTGTAGGAAATCAGACCATGACTTGTGGAACTTCTACAGGAAATCGGACCATGACTTGTGGAGCTTCTATAGGAAATCAGACCATCAAACAACACTTCTCCCTCGTTTGTGTACAGTTCATTGCACATGAATAAAGGTGCTAATATTGAATTTGCAATGACCTCATTGGTTTACCATCCATTGAGGTCAATTGTTAACCAATGTGAGGTCCATCACCTTTGATGAGAGCGAGGACCAAGGTACCCTAATGCATCCTATTGGGTGTGAATTAATGAGCTATTGTCAAACCCCCCTATAGGATCCAACAGTCAAGGAGCCATAGTGATTACCCATTGAAGTTGGCAAGATAGCCTATTAATGGGCCTCGAAAATTCCCATGTTTTCATCATGCAATATCGCCATTCATACCCTAAAACCCTAGGTCTTTAACCTATTCCATACCCTAATTCCATCAACTCGCTGCAAAATCATCTTTTATGTCTTCTAGTTGACTATCATTAGTTTTCTTAGATGTTCTATGATTGAAGATGATTATGCCATGATTTACTAATGAAGGTTTTGCTAAAGCTCATTTTCACAGGGTTCCATCACCAAGTTTCTTCACGAGCCAGTAGAGAACGAAAATGGTCAATTTGGGGCCTTTAATACTTTCGGCATGTTTCCAGAGAAATCGAGAGAGGTTATTGTCAAAAATGATGTTTTAATACCTTTCCATAACTTGTATTGCACCCAAGTCACTCATGTGGGTCTCTATAAGGAAATTCATAAATTTTCCCAAATCTGCAATAATTTTCAAACTTCCAACTTCCGCCTCAATTTCCATGCAGATGAAAGTGAAAGAAGAAACTCTAGCACATGGGCTTTGGTCCTCGTATAGCCAATCTACTAACCCCAAACATTTTTCTAAAATTCCTTACGGTTTGGGAGATATGCAAAGTTCTATGAGGCCAATTTATATAACATGTACCGATTTGTACTTAACAGTCAAATTTGGATCTACCTATTTTTATGCCACATTTACGGTTTGATAAGTTCTTTTCCTCCATCCTTGCATTGATAAACATCAACATCAACCATTAGCTATTTGAATGCCATCTAGAGAATTCAAACACAACATGAATTTTTTTTTAATTAATCTACATGTGTAAAAGCAGAGCAACAAGCATAGGAAAGGAGGCAACACTCAAACGTTGAAGTAATTGCTATGTATTTCATGACTTGTTTTTAATTGAAGATATCGACAATGGTTCTGCCTTGAATTTGGATTAAGTGTTTGATGAATTGCTGATGATGACAAGTTGATTTCGTTCAAGATCTTTCCTTTACTGTAAGTTAGCCAGCTCCCAGGTGTGGTCAGGCCCACCCATTTGGGTTAGCTTTGTGTATTGCATAACAGTGACATAGTGTGATTAGTTACAGTCAATTCTTATTTCATTGCGAATTAGTTTGGTTTGGCTTGCTGCATGCAAATTGTCTTAGTTCAGTTGTTTAGAGGATGCATATGCGTTGATGTTTCTTTTAAACCCTTTGTTTCCATAATCCGCAGTTGAATTCCTGTGTGATCCTCATTTTGCTTTTAGAACATCATTATGCTATGTTCATAAACCTTATTATCATACTGATTTGTAATTGAAAGAGGTGTGCTACATGGTCATTTGATGAATGAAACGAATTTGTTTATCCATTGATAGTGTCGAAATTACTTTGGTATTGAAATCTCTTCAAGTGATCAGGGATGAATGGGATTCAAGCCAATTAGAATGAGATTATTCTATCCACCAAAAGAACTAGATTGAATTGACTCTAAAGAACTAGATTGAATTTACTCTCTGTTGAATTATTTTGCAGGCAATGCCACATAAGGAAATCCTCATTGATTGTTTGAACGTTGTAATTGGTATACCCTCGGTTTGGTTTTAAGCTGATTAGATTGATAATTAAGATTTCTTTCATAAATGTTGGATGATTTACTATCGCTTTAGCCCTATTTCATTTGGAAAATAGACTCTTGGATTGACTAGTAGATTGTGTGGATTGAACATAGAATACAAAAGAACGCTTTGAGTGATTACTTGTTAAATGCAAATTAATTAGTTTAGTTAGATAAATGATTTCCCCTGTTTTGTGGAGTGCTTGATTACATTTCCCATAGTTAGATATCAATTTTATTTTAACAATAGCACATTGATTCCAAATAAGGTTATTTGCAAGTGAGGATTGGTGTGATTACAGAGTGATTTGAAGTATAGTTTCTCCGAAATTGTTTGATTGGATTGCTATGTATTGAGTAGACTAGATGCTTGAAGTTGTTCTCATCATTATGATTAATTAGGACTTGTAAGTGGTTTAATTGCAAATACAAAATTGAGTTAGTGAGTTACAGAGTGAAATAGAGTGATTGTTCAGTTCAGTACTTAACTTCAAAATCCTTGTTAGTAGGGTAACAAGCCATTAGGTACAGATTGCTACTAGTACAGATTGCTTGAGGATTGAATTGCTAGTACAAGTAGAAGATCTTTATTTCTTTTGAGTGTAAACTAGAAGAGCTAGAACCAACATTTGAGTGTTTGATTGATTGAGTCTTGTGTGATTAGGAGTTCATTTTCATCACTTGAGATCAGTAGTAAATAGTTCAGTAGCCTGTTAAGTTCAGATTTGAATGCTAGGCAGAGTTCGTAAAGATTTCTAAAATCTCTAGGTTAAATTTGATTGTTGGGTCTGCTTATGACAACTAGATGTTTGACTTCTTTCAAGTTTGCAAGTATTAATGTGTTTATTACTCCACTAATTATTATAAGGAAATTTTAAAACTCTAATCTAGCCCCGAACAAATAAAGTGAAAGGAAAATCGTGCTTACGAATCCCGGGTTGACAATCAATATTAAGAGATTTAATTTGACAATTTAATCTCTCAACACCTGTCATTAGGGCATACAAACTTCAAGGCATCATAAGACTCTGATCTTGCACCCAGATAACTTGCTGATGTCGATGGGCCAAGATTGTTGGAAGGAGGGTCTTAAGAAATCCCCCATCAGTCCAACACGAGCAATCCAGAATTAACTGAAAATAAAATTTATTGAGAGAATCCTAAAGGACCCAATGACCTGTAATTTTAATGAACCCAGGGCAGTCCATGCTCGCCATATTTCAATTTTAGAGAGTCTGAAACACTTGGAAAAGAAGACTCCGAGGGGGCTCCTTTTTCGTAAATAGTCCATTGGGCCCGGAAAAAGGAATAAACCTATACCCAATAGGCATTCCTCTCATGGTTTACTGAGCACGAGGAGGAACAGAGTGAACTCATTGTGTCAACAGGAAATTAGGAAGAGATAGTGGAAGGAATGATTCCTTCTCTCACCATCGCCAACTATCTTTACTTCACAATTTCTTCCACAAATTCCTCCTTGGATTGGGGTTTTTGATATAACTTGAGTCTGTGCCCATTCACCAAGAAGGTAACATTCCCATCATCAATGGTTTTAACTTGAACAGATCCATTATCCAAAACATTATCAATTTCATAGGGGCCCAGCCAATGTGTGTTGAATTTTCCGTTAAAGTTCTCAAATTTTGAATCATACAACAATTCCCAGTCTCCCTCTTTGAACTACTTCTTTTTAATGTATCTGTCATGCCATTTAGCCCATTGTTGTTGAATCAAGTCAGTATGCTGAAAAACATATTATCTAATCTCAACCAGCTCATTGAGCTGCAAAATTATCTGCTACTGAGCTTTATCAAGGTCTATACCCAAATCTGTTACCATCTTAAAAATCCTGATTTAAAATTCAATGGGAAATAAAACTTGCTTTCCATACAACAATTCATACAGAGAAAAGCTAGTGGTATTTCTCCATGTGATCCTGTAGGCCCACAATGCTTCAGGAAGTTGATCAGACCAATCCTTATTATGTAATTGCATTGTCTTGGTAAGGATTGTCTCCAACACCTTATTTGTTGATTTCACCTGCCCATTGGCCCTTGGATGATAAGGGGTGGACTTACGATGAGTAATATGATATTTCTTCACAATTCCCTGCATAAGCTTTGACACAAACTGAGTACCTTTATCAGTGACTATCTTCCTAGGTACCCCAAATCTTAAAAAAATATCGAAAAATAAAAGAAGAAAATCTATCACTACATTCTCTATTGCTCCAAGTAGTGCTCTTGCCTCCACCCACTTTGTAACATAATCAGTACAAACTAAAATATACCTCTTACCTTTGGACATAGGGTTGATGAGACCTACAAAATAAATATCTCACCTCTCAAAAGGCTCTATGAGAACCTGTGGCTGTAAAGACATCTCGTCTGATTGTATAGGCTGCTCCATTCTCTGGCAACTGTCACACTTCTGGACATATTCTCTTTCATATTTAAAAAGACTTCGCCAATAGTAACTTGAGCAAAGGATCTTGTAAGTTGTTTGCTTGTCTGCAAAGTGTCCTCCACACGGTTCATTATGACAAGCTCTAAAAATGTCATAGATCTCATCTTCCCTGACACACATGCAGATAATCAAATCAGTTCCAGTGAAGAAAAGATCTCCCCTAATCCAAGAGTAATCAACACTTTTCGTAATAATTCTCTTTTTCTAATTAAATGAAAAGTAAGGAGGCAACTTTCCTCTAGCAAGGCAATTGGCCATGCCTGCAAAACAAGGTGTTTTAACAAAAATAGAAAACAAAATTTCATCAGGAAAGCTATCATTAACAGGAACATCCTCACCTGTATGGTTGAGTCTAGATAAGAAATCAACGACCTGATTTTCCTTTCCAGGCCTATCCAATACTGTGATGTCAAATTCCTGCAGCAACAAAATCCACCTAGTAATCCTGCCATTAGTAATTGGCTTATTCATGAGATATCGAATGGCAGAGTGGTCGGTGTGTACAAAAACTTCATAGCCCATGATGTAATGTCTAAACCTATTAATAGTGTCAATCACACCAAGGAATTCTTTTTCAGTTACCGTGTAATTCAATTATGAAGGAGTTAAATTTTTACTAACATAATAAATAGCATGGGTTAGAGGATCCTTCTTTTGATCCAGTACTGCTCCTATGGCTGAACCAGAGGAATCAATGGAAATGTGAAAAGGCAATTTCCAATCTGGGCCTCTCAAGACCGGTGTTGAAGAAAGTTTTTCCTTGAGTGTATCAAATGCAGCGTGACACTCACCATCCCAATGAAATTCAACTTCTTTAGTCAACAATTTAAATAATGGAGAGGCTACCTTTGTAAAAATTTCAACAAACCTTCTATAGTAGCCTGCATGTCCAAGGAAAATTTGGACTCCCTTTTGATTGGTTGGTGGGGGCAACTTTGCAATAACTTCAATCTTTGCCGGATCAACTTTAATTCCTGCAACATAAACATGATGACCCAAAACAATAATTTCATTTATAATCATAAAACATTTTTCATTACTAAATGAGAGATTAGTTTCTCTACATCTCTGCAAAACTTTCTCAAGATGATGTAAAGCCTCTTCAAAAGTATTAGCCATAACTGTAAAGTCATCCATATAAACCCCTACACAATCATGCAAAATATCAGAGAAAATACCAAGGACTCCCTGCTGGAATGTGGCTGGTGTGTTGCATAGATCAAATGGTAATACCCTATATGCATAGGTTCCCCATGGACATGTGAATGTAGTCTTTTCCTGGTCTTCTGGAGCTATCCTAATCTAATTGTACCCACTAAACCCATCTAGGAAGGAAAATTGTTTTTTTCCTGCTAAAGTGTCCAGTAGTTGGTCTATAAAAGGCAAGGGAAAGTGATCTTTCAAGGTAGCCTTATTTAATTCCCTGTAATCCACACACACTGGCCATTTACCATTCTTTTGGGGACAATAACCAACCGAGATACCCACTGGCTATTCGAGATAGGATAGCCAATACCCTACATTTAACAATTTCTGCAATTCATCTTTCACAATTTCCCTTAAAGTAGGGTTCGTCCTCCTTTGTGGCTGTCTCACGAGCCTAGATTTCTCTTCTATATAAATATGATGAATGAATGTGTCTGGGTGAATGCCTTTCATATCCATGTATTACCAGGTAAAAGTGTCTGAAAAGTTTTTCAAGGCTTGAATTAACTGTTTTTCATGTTCAGGGGTTAAGGAAGAGTTAATATTCAAAGGTTTTTCAGGAAAGATCTCAACTATCTTACTCCCTCATTCAGTCATGGAATATGTAGGAAATGCATATAATAAGGTTGAATGAAATTCGACTGTTGTACTATGCTCATGAAAATCCTACGGATTAGTAATGAAATCTAAATTATGACTAGACTTCCCTTCTTCTTGCTACGAAAAATCAGGATTAGAAATACAACAATTTATAAAATTCTCTTCTGAATTTTCTTTAAGGCTCATAGCTTGGGCTATTGTCAAAATTGGTCAGGTACATTTTGAATCATGTTCTTCTTCTTCAATCCAATGTGTATTTTCTGATCTTAAGAGAGGTTGAGCAGGGGGGTACAAATTAATGTGCTTTGTTTCAGCCCCATGAGTGATGGTCATGTTTCCAGACCTACACCCTATATAAGCATCTTCTGTGGCTAACCACGGTCTCCCCAAGATCAAAGGATGCCCTCCTAAGTTAGTTTTGGGTTGAAGAACGTAAAAATTTGCAGGATACTTCCAAGAATCTAATGAGATGACAATGTCTTCTAATACCCCCTCTCACTTTACCTTAGACCTGTCTTCTAGCTCTAACATGGTAAGAGTAGGCAATAAGTCAAAGGTTCCTATTCGAGACAAGGTATCCATAGTCATCACATTAATGGCTGCACCCAAATCAATTAAAGTGTTGTTTATAGGTTTTCCATTGATAAAGGTGGTAACCATAGGGATTCCACCTATTTGAATTGTAGAGAGTTCTCTCATTTGTCTGCTTGGTCTCTTGGTACATAGCTCCCTTACTGTTTTGGCATATATCAAGATATCTTTAATTTCTTGCAGCAATGGGATCTTAATGCATACATTTCTTAGTTCAGACACAAGATCAAAATCAGGTTGTTTTAGTGTCATTTCCAACCTTTTTGGAAAAAGATGCTAGATCATATGGGATGAGGAAGGTTCTTGTGGCCTTAAAGTAGGTTGTTATGTTCGTTCTGGTGTGATTTTAACTTCAGACATTTCTAGAGTATCTTCCTCCACAATCTCTTCAATTCTTCCAGACTGAGTCACCACTTTTCCGGATCTAAGATGGATTTCCTGCAGCGACACAGAAAATTCTTGTAACACAGGAATAGAAATTTCCTGCAGCGAATATGGTGTAATATTGTAGATAATAAAAGTGGGATATGTGACCAATCCAATGTTGTGAGCAGATTGGATGGTTTTATTACTGGGGCTAGACACTAGCTGGGCAGGAAGTTGCGTAGGACGAGGTTGATTTGGTGGTGCAGGCAACTAAAGTTGCTGCTATTGAGGTTGAATCATTTTTTGTTGTGTGGGCTGCAATGGATAAAAGTTTTGAGAAGGAAAATTATTTGTGGTAGGGTAAGAAAATTTCCCCTACCAAGGTTGTTGTGGAGGCCAAGGCTGCCAGGGCATTGGAATATTCCACATTTGATTTTGAGTATAAGGAACTTGATAATGCAGCTGAGACATACCTATAGCACGTGGTTTCCATGGTCTTTGAGGTTCCATTGCATAAAGTGCATTGACATCTCCTTGATCTGCTAGATATGATGCTTTAATTTCAGGAAGTGAAGGGCATTGATCAGTGGAATGCTTAGCTTCACAAATTCGACATACCTCTATACTATCTGCAGGACATTCCCTCAAGGCATGCTTCTTCCTGCATTTCGAACAGAACATGGCCAGGGCTTTCTCCAGTTCCTCTTATTTTTCCTATTTCTTCTTAGCCTACAAAACATCTAATTGAGAAGATAATGTGCTAAGAATATCAATTATAAAATTTTCAAATAAATTACCCATTTCAACTCTAGTTGCTCCAACTCCAGCAACTGACTTGACAAGCCTGGAAGAAGTATCTCTTGTTCCTCCTCCAACTTTAGAATTTCCCCTCAAATATTGTTGACATATCTCACATACCTCATCATAGCCCTACTTTGATATGTCACCTCCCCCAATTAAGTTCAAAATCTCCAAAGATTCTACTCTGATTGCTCTGAGAAAAATTGTTCTTTTAGTATCCTTTCTTAGTTGATTCATCTTGGATCATTGTGTATTATACTGAAATATCTCCACCAAGTCCTTAGGACTCTCCCCCTCCTTATTCATGCAAAAAAAATTCTTCTCTTAGGTCCCTAGTCTTGCAATAATCTTGATATTTCTTCAAGAATACCTTTTTCATTTCATCCCAACTTGTAATGGAGTTTGAAGCCAACACCATAAACCACCTGAGAGCTGCATCCTTCAATGTTGCAGGAAACAAATTCAGCTTCTGAGCATTGGAAGAATAGTCATAGCTCCTGCATAACACATCGAACTCGAACAAAAAGGCATTAGGATCTTCACTGGGAACCCCATGAAAGTTAGGCAAGGCTAAGGGAGGAATATTCTTCATCTGAGTAGCTCCACCAGCCTCGCTGATAGGGAATTCAAATGTGACCAATTCTTATGTTATGTAACCAGCTCAAGAAAAGATAGAAAAGATAGATCAACGCCTTAGAATTCAGCCTCTTCGAGGGGGCAACCTCCTTTACATTACACAAATGAACAATTCTTTGGTGATACAAATGACAAAACCTCCTTTCTATATATAGGAGTCTAAGGAGTCACAATATAATCCAGCCAACCTAACAATAATAATATAAAGCCACAAAAATAACAATAGAGGGATTCTATGGGGCACAGAAATAACAATATGGGGGTAATAGGGGCACAACAATATAAATAAGGGGTATAACTACAATAGTAATGGGGTAATCACTAGTATTATAGGGACCCAACATGCCCCTCTCCTTCAAAAAAGTGTTGTCCTCAACGCTTAAGTAGTTCTGGATACTTCTGCATAAAATTCTCATCCTCCCATGTGGAATCTTCAGCGGATAAGTTCTTCCACTTGATAAGATACTCTGAAATTGATCGATTTCGTAGCTGTCGAGTTCTTGTTTCTGTGACTGCTTCCGGTTCCAATATAATTTTTCCTTCCTCGTCAAGTTCTGGCAATATTGTTTGAATTGGGAGCTTGTCGCCTATAACCTTCTTTAAACATGAAACATGGAAAACTGGGTGCAATCGAGAAGCTACAGGAAGCTCCAATTTGTATGCCATAGTACCAATCTTTTGAAACACCTTGTACAGACCATAATACTTTGGTGATAATTTATTATCCTTCTTAGCTTGTTTTAGGGACATTTGCTTATATGGTTGTAGCCGTAGGAATACCCAATCACCTACATCAAAACTTCTTTCACTACGATGTTGATTTTCCCATTGTTTCATTCTATTTTGTGCCAACACGAGGTTATCCTTTAAGAGTTGGAGGACTTGTTGTTGATGTTCGATGTGATGTTCCACTGCCTGAACCTTAGAATTTTCTCTTAAATATGATGTGATGGATGGTGGTTGATACCCATAAAGTGCCATAAATGGGGTCATTTTTGTTGCTGTATGGAAGGAAGTGTTATACCACCATTTAGCCAGAGGCAACCATTTGACCCATTGTGTCTGTTTATCAAATACAAAGCAACGAAGATATCCTTCCAAAAATTTGTTTACTATCTCAGTTTGCCCATCAGATTGAGGATGATAAGATGAGCTATGAGCTAACTGAGTACCAAGACAAGAAAATAATTCTGTCCAAAAATTTCCAGTGAAAATGGGATCTCTGTCACTTACAATAATCTTTGGGTTTCCATGTAGCTTTTGAACTGTTTCCATAAATGCAGTAGAAACTGTACTGGCTTTAAATGGATGTGATAATGCACAAAAGTGTGCATACTTGGTAAGTCTGTCAACTACCACCATGATGACACTCTTTCCCTCAGACTTGGGTAAACCTGTGATAAAATCCATTGAAACCTCCTCCCAACGTTGGCTTGGAATGGATAAAGGTTGTAATATACCCGGTGTCTTAATTGTTTCAACTTTATTTTGTTGGCAAACCAAACATTCCACCACAAACTTTTGAATATCTGATTTAAGGCCATCCCAAAAAAATTCCTTCTTAACCCTGTGGTAAGTTTTTAAAAATCCCGAGTGCCCTCCTAAGGGAGAAGTGTGCAATTCCATAAGAATCTTTTGTTTTAGTTGGGAATTATTACAGAGGTATAAGCAATCTTTGTACCATAACGAATCATTTTTCCAGCTAAATGTATCAGAAGTACTGGAATCTTGTTGTAGCTTTCGAATAAGTGCCCACACTTCTTCATCATTCTTCCATTCCTCCCTTGCTTCGTTTATCCAATCTGGTTGGATAATAGAAATGGCACACAACAATGCTTCCACATCCTCATCCTTTCTTGAGAGTGCATCTGCCACCACATTTTGCTTCCCTTTTTTGTAGATGATTTCAAAGTCATAACCCAACATCTTTGTGACCCACTTTTGTTGCTCTTCAGAGGATAATATTTGTTCTAAAAAGTATTTAAGGCTATCATGATCTATTTTTACCTTGAAGTGTCTTCCCATTAGGTAGGGTTGCCATTTCTTAAGTGCATGGAGTATTGCCAACATTTCCTTCTCATAAATAGCTTTGTTTAAAAACTTTCCCTTGATTGGACGACTTTCAAAAGCAATGGGTCTTTCATCTTGCATTAGAACAACACCAATTCCATTTCCTGAAGCATCACATTCCACAATAAAGGTTTTTGTGAAGTCCGGTGTAGCTAAGACCGGTGCTTGGCACATTGCCTCTTTAAGATGTTCAAAGGCCTTTGTTGCTTCTAGAGTCCATGAAAATGAATCTTTCTTCAATAATGTTGTTAAAGGTGCTGCTATTCTCCCATAATTCTTAACAAACTTGCGATAATACCCTGTCAACCCAAGAAATCCTCGCAAATGCTTTATGGATGTGGGGATTTTCCATTCCTTAATGGCTTTAATTTTGCTAGGGTCTACCTTAACTCCTTCATGAGATACAATATGACCCAAATATTCCACCTCCTGGACTCCAAAGAAACATTTGGATCTTTTTGCATATAATTGTTTCTCCTCCAATAGTTGTAGCACCTTGTCAACATGTTCAACATGACCCTTCCAAGACTTGTTTTAGATTAGTATATCATCAAAAAATACTAACACAAATTTTCTAAGGAATGGTTTGAAAATTGAATTCATCAAACCTTGAAATGTTGAAGGTGCATTGGTAAGTCCAAAAGGCATGACCAAAAATTCATAATGACCCTCATGAGTTCTAAATTCCGTTTTCGGAATGTCTTCAATCTTCATTCTGATTTGATGATATCCCGAACGAAGATCCAACTTGGTGAAGTAAATTGATCCATGCAATTCATCCAATAATTCATCAATGACAGGAATGGGGAACTTATCTTTAATAGTGAGCTTGTTGAGCTCCCTATAATCTGGACACATGCGCCATGATCCATCCTTCTTGTGCACCAATACTACTGGAGCTGAGAAAGAACTTTGACTCAGTTGAATTATACCAGCCTCTAGCATTTCTGCAACCATACGTTCAATTTCACTTTTTTGGACATAGGGATATCTGTACGGCTTGATGTTTGGAGGAACACTTCCTGGAATCAGATGAATAGCATGATCATGATCACGCATAGGTGGGAGACCTTTGGGAGTCTCAAATACCTTGGAATGATTGTCCAGGACTTTTTGGAGATCTGGAGAAATAGATGATTCCAATGCCAAAACATCTAGCGAACATAATTGTGCAATTACACCTCTTTGCTCCTTTTTTAGAAGCTTCGTCATGCCATTAGAGCTGATTATCTTTCCTGGTTTCCTTGCAATACCCCTTAATTCAACTTCCTTTCCTTCCGCATAAAATTTCATGAAAAGTTCTTGAAAATTAAAAGATATTGTACCCAAGGATTGTAGCCATTGGACTCCTAATACAACATCAGCACCTCCCATTGGAATGGAAAGCATTGGGCTAGTCAATACATATTCTCCCATGGATAGCTTGATATTATGGCACTTTCCAGAGCAATTTATTGTTCCTCCATTTTCAATCATCACTTGACACTCTGGTGCTGGATATAGGAAGCAATTCAATTCTTTTGCTACCCTACAATGAATAAAATTGTGGGTGCTTCCTGAATCAATCAACACTATTACCTTTTTCTTCTTGATTTGTCCTTCTATCTTGATGGTTTGAGGAGTGGTAATTCCCGCCAATGAATTACAAGATATGGTCGGATTTATTTGTTCTTCATCTAGGCTTTGTTCCTGGAGTATATCCTCTTCTTTTGACCTTTCTTGCTCCTTTTTTTCTTCCTCTTCACAATCTATGTAGAATAATTTCTTCTCAGCACACTTATGACCTTTTGTGTATTTGCTATCACAATTGTAACAAAGCCCTTTTGCTCTTTCTTCTTCCAATTGTTGTGGTGTCAACCTTGTAGGTTGTGGAAGATTAGGGGCAACAACACTTCCGTCTTTATAGTTGTGAATGGTATGCTTCCTAGTTTCCATAATTTTGCTTTCCATTTTTCTTGCTAACCTGAATGCCTTCTCTAATGAATCAGGTTCCCAAAGGCGAACATCATGTTGGATATTATCCTTTAAAGACCCTATGAACACATCAATCCTATGCTCTTCTAGAATATCTTTTACCCTTATGTTCAATTTTTGGAACTCCTCAATGTGCTCCATTACTGAACCCTTTTGTTTGAGACTTATCAATTGGCTAAAAAAAGTGTTGCTTTTTGTATCTTCATAATGTGCTATCAATTCTTCTGTAAAAATTGCCCAAGTTATAAATTGTTTGAGAGAGCAAAACCATTGATACCATAGAAACTAATTTGGTTCCAAATATATAGTTTCCATACGTACCTTTTGTGTGTTTTGCACATTATTGAGATCGAAGAACTGCTCCATCTGTAATATCCATGTGGCGGGATCCTTGCCATCAAACTTCCTCATATCGATTTTTGGAATATGGTGAGTCTTGAATCCAACATTAGCATCTATGGAATCATGATTAACATTTCTTTTGTTCTCATCATGAGTTTCCTTTAGTACCCTTTTACCCTTAGGGACCATTTCTTGTAGCAACTTATTCATATTTATCTTCAATTCGTCCATGTATGTCTTCAAATCTATCTTCAAATCATCCATCTTAGCTTCCACGTCAATCATCTTAGCTTCCACGCCTTTCTTTAAACAGTCCATCTTAGCTTCTACACCTTTCTTTAAACCATCCATCTTAGATTTTGTTCCTTTTTGTGCAAGGGACAATTGTTGCACTTGGTCTTGTAATTTTGATATATCATGTTGCATTTCTTCCTCTTCTTCATGAGTCATGCTAGAGCTTTCAGGTTCCTTACTAGGTGTTTGCATTTTCTTTCCTCGGGGCATCAGTTACCAATAATAATGCTCTACTATGCCCTTTGAATTCCTTCAAAATAAATTTTCAAACCAAGATTAAGCAAAAATTTAAGAAAATCTACACACCGTTTTTCACTTTGTAGGAGTTCGATATTGCCTCTGATGTATCTCTGTACTTTCCAATCATCTACTTCTAAATTTTTGATCTGTAGTAGCCCTTTGCGTTCTCTTTCCAATGCCACAAGTCTGACCCAAATTGGATTCTCTAAGGAAGAGTTATGTGAAATCTCCCACAGTGACTTGCTTATAGACTAGTTCAGTAGAGTGAACTTGTACGACATGCCACGAGTCATTGTTTCGACCTTTGGATCTGAAAAATGCATACAAGAAACTACAGTCCGTCCTCTTTCTGTAACTTCTTACGAAATTCCAATCTGATACCCAGAGAGAAAGTTATGAAGATTTTCCCCAGGTCACCTGTTTTGAATGTAATTCAGGAGTCTACAAAAAGACCAACTTCCTCAGATCATATCTCTGCAAATATCGCGAGAAAATATCTGAAATTCACACCCAAGATTCAGCGCGATTTCGTCTCAAATGGGTTTTTTTTTAGACTTCTGAAACGTTACAGAAAAAAGTTATAGCGAAAATGCCACGATGACCTATTTGGAGCAGCGAAACCCTAGAATCCAAAGCTCTGATACCAAATGTTATGTAACCAGCTCAAGAAAAGATAGATCAATGCCTTATAATTCAGCCTCTTCGAGGGGGCAACCTCCTTTACATTACATAAATGAACAATTCTTCGATGATACAAATGACAAAACCTCCTTTCTATATATAGGAGTCTAAGGAGTCATAATATAATCCAGCTGACCTAACAATAATAATATAAAGCCACAAAAATAACAATAGAGGGATTCTATGGGGCACATAAATAATAATATGGGGGTAATAGGGGCACAACAATATAAATAAGGGGTATAACTACAATAGTAATGGGGTAATTACTAGTATTATAGGGACCCAACATCTTCTTCCTTCTCATCATATCCATTTGTTTGAACAATCCCCTCTTCATGAGCCATTCTGGACCAAAAGGAAGTGGGACCTTTGTAAACTATAGATTCTGTGGAATCAATGGTTAGAAATTCTGGTTCTTGAATAGGATTGACAATGAATTCCTTTTCAGGCTAACCACTGAGAAAATATGTTGTCTTCCTTGTGAGAGGAGATTCAAAATGGGTAGCAACAAAAGATTTTCCTGCAGAAGCTGCTACTGTAGAAGTAGGAATACGTTCTGGGCTCTTTTCAGGACCATAGACCTCCTGTCCGAACTCTTCTTCCCTTACTGCCTTATATCTTGCAAACTTATTTTTCCTTTCTAGTGTATTAGTAAGTGAAGTGGTGCTCAGACCACCACAAAAGACATTTGTAGATGTTGGACCCCATTATCTACTATGCAAACAATTTCAAAGAAAATTACCTACCAAACAATTGGCGAATTTCTAACCTCCTCAGGTGCGTATGCTTTTCCCTTCGTCTTACCACTTTGACTCCCCCAGTCTTGAAAATTCCAAACAATACCTGTGATACAAAAACAGTTCAATATTATACCTTAGCACCTCCTCGGCAACAACGCTAAAATATTGAGTCAAATTATGAACCTATCATTTGATTAACATAAATCATCAATCTAGGGCAGGTAATCTTGTGAGATGTTGCGAAAAATATATGTAGGCTTAACACTGTGAGTGCTGAATAATCTAACTAGTCAATCATACAAAACTAATGCCTCTTTCCTACATCAATCATTTAGCAGCAAAGACTATTGAGTGGATTGAAACATACCTCTATAGATCTTAGTATTGCTGATGTTGAATAGGAAAAGATACAAAAAAATCAAACTTACAGCAAACTCAGAAATTTACTCAACATTATAAATCAAATCTTGATTAAGTGAAATCCACACATTAACATGAAACTCTTTCATTCAATTATTTGCTGCTAATTGTTGGTCGCTCTAATTGTTCTCACAATTCGAGCTCCACATAAATTGTCAACCCGAGAAGGTCTTTTTATTCCAAAGGTAATAGCGCACTGGATATGCTCAATTTCAAAAGCAGTTCAATGTTGTAGTAAAAGAAAGTCACACACATTTGTTAAATTCATCAATCTATCAATTTTTAGTCTACTTAATTAGAGCTGAAGTCAATTAACTTATAGCAGACACGATTTCTCTGTTACAGCAAAGGGAAATAGATGTATGAGAAAAGAAATCATTCAACCATAGCAGGAACAGGACCCTATTCCTTGGTGGGAACTTCAGCACCTGCTGCCTGGCACTAATCACACTGTAAAAGAAGTAACCTCAAGAGGTCAAGACCCTATTCCCAGGAACAGGAATCTTCAGCGCTTGGCCTCTCGTTTCTAATCACACTGCAAGTAAAAGAAAGCAATCAATGGGAGCAAGACCCTATCCCTCTGTACAGGGATCTTCAGCACATGCTCTCATCATCCACTCGTGCAATCAATACATGTAGCGCTAAGAAACAGAGTATCACAAACCATGTAACTAGTGTTTCAGCAACAGAATTAAATACAATGCAAATACATAAGAAATAAACAACTACAAGAATAAAGGGGTGGATCTTGTGAGGAAGGCGGGCCCTTTCCTTCTCACAAGATTCCCCGGGAGAAAGAATTAAACTGGAACGCTCAAAACAAGTCTTTATTCATCTGTCAAGAAACTGATACATTACAAAAAGGAGACTAGCTCCTGTCTCACACAATGCTGTTCTATGAATTACAGTTCGATCCCCTCTAATGATGATGTCTCCTCTTTTTAAAGAGGAGACATCATTTACAATTTTACACAAGAGCGAAGATCTCGATTCTGTTCTAAACAAAACTATTCTGTTCTTTCTTAAAAAGAGATACTGTTACAACCGAGACAACAGAAATGCTATCTTCAAGATAATCCAGGTAACCGTATCTTCTGGCTGCTGCTATTATCCACAAAAAGTTCTTCCAGAATCGCAAAAAACGCATAGCGGGAGTTGCGTGCTTTGACGGCTATTTCAGCAACTGCGTTAGCTGTTTCAGCAACGGGACCAGCTGTTTCAGCAACGGGACCAGCTGTTTCAGCAACGGAGTTGGCTGTTTCAGCAATGAAGTTCAGCTGTTTCAGCAACGACCGCTCGTTCCCAACAAGGCATATATTATCTGCGATCTTTGACTTGTGTTAGCAACAATGCACTTCAATAATTGATAAAATATAAGAGTATTATGGAATTAAATGTAAGACAGATTAACCATATAATAAAGAAGAGGTTTCCATATACCTTGGGATAAAGTGAATGAAAAAGACATTGAGGTTCATGGTTCTAAGGGTAAAGTGATGTCAAAATATATAACAAAAATGGTACATATTGGAGTCCTAACATCCCCCCCAGCTAAAAATGTTGCATGTCCTCAGGCAACCCCTTCGTCTGAATCAGAGTCTGAGTACTGGGACTGGCAATGCAAATTACTCAAGCAGTAGCTGGAGAAGGTGGCGTCTGTAGGAGCCCGGAACCCGCTGTTGGTCTGCAACTGTTGCCACGCCGAGGCTTCCTCTTCGTCAGTCAACTGGTAATGACCTTGATATTTTTCTGAAGGCAGCCATAAGATTGGAAAACGGAAATGATACCCAATCCAATTGACTCCACAATGCTGAATGCAATCAATATACTTAGGGACTCTATACAATGCAGCGTGAAAATTGAGAGGGTTAAAAGGATGATAATCCTGTCTTTCCTTATCTGATTGCTGCCAAAAGAGATCATTGGCCTTCAGTGCAGCAGGACCCTTCATTCGAATATGCTCTTGACAATTAAAAAGGACTGAAGCCTGTAATTGCTCTATGTGCTCGTTCATACCTGGCTTCTGCAAGAATTCATAGCTATAAACATGGCTGGGCTTACCGGCTCTGGTCTAATCCACAGGAGTTTATTCTCCTCATTATGACTGCTTGCATTGAACGCAGTCTGCCAAGTGAGCTGATTAGACAAAAATGAAGCAAATGCCCTAATTTGTATATCACCTGCAATTGGAATAAGATTAATTCTTCTTTCTTCAGGAATGGTTTCATTATGAAGGTAGAGTTCGCACAGCAGATGCTGGTCGCTTTCAAGGGCCTCCTTAAAGGTCTCAACAAACTTTTCTGAAGTCAGTACTTCATGTGGTCTACCATGTGCTATTGATTTAATTTGAAAATAAACTAGTCGTTCAGCAAGAAAAAGAGCGTAGTTTACAGAAGGTTTACGTGTAACCATCAACTTCCGCACCAATGAAAACATCAAGGCTATCCGTTCCTTAGACTGTCTGGCTTCCTTCTTATATTCCCTGTGCTCTAGCAGTAATTGCTCCCAGTTCTCCCAGTTAGTGTATACATAGTTTTGCCATTGCAACTTATGCTGTTGTAATACTATATCCTGTTTCTCAGCATGCTCCTTCTTCCATCTGTTGAATTGTTCCAATGGGTCCCATAGCCGAGTCTGTGTCTTTTTAACAGAAGTAGTGGGTTGGGACACTATTTCCTCTGTCTGAATGGCTGCCTCAGAGGTAATGCATTGGGGCATTCTTTCTTCTGTCGGGATACTTGCATCAGTAGTGTGCTGAGGCAGTGTCTCTTCTGCTGGAATAGCTGCATCAGTAGTCATTTGCTCTGGCAATGTTTCCTCTGTCGGAATATCTGAATCAATAGTAGTGTGCTCTGGCAGTGTTTCTTCTGCCGGGATAGCTGCATCAGTCCCCAAAGGATGAGATATCTCTTGTTCGATTTCTTCTTCTTCTTGCATCATAGGGGGTCCTACTGGTTCTTGTGGAGCAGTAGGGCATTCCTCTTGTGTTCCCTCTGTCATAATTGTCTCAGGGAGTGGAATTTCAACTACTTTATAGCCTGCATTCTGATAAATGGTGCCACACTCTTTGCACATATATTCTATACATGTCTCCCTGTTTTGCATTGAGGCTACTTGTGCTAATGTATGGAGATTGAGTTCTTTTTCAAAAGCCTCTCGAGCCATGGCTAACTCAGCTTTGTAAGCTTCTATTTCAGACTTCAGGAACTCATTTTCCTGCAGTAGAGATGTCATCGTATGTGGGCCTTGTATGCTGCTTGTTTCTGCTGGGATATTTTGCTGATGCACAGTGGTAGCTGGTTGTTGCACCACAATGGGTGCCTCTTGTGTTTCATCCATTGTGCCAGGAATGGATTCTTGTTCTCCAGTAACTAGATCAGATACCATAGTAAGTGGTCCTTGTGTCCCATCAAGAATAAGTTCTTGTTCCTCAGTGACTAGTTCTGATACCACAGTAAATAGTCCTCGTGCTCTATCAGGAATAAATCCTTGTTCCTCAGCAACTAGTTCTGATACCACGGTGAGTGGTGCTTGTATTTCCTCTATCGGACCAGTCATGAATTCTTGCTTCTCAGTGACTAATGTTGGTACCACAGTGGGTGGTTCTTGTGTTTCATCCACCGGGTTAGGAATGGATTCCTGTGTTTCGGTCTCCAGTTCTGGTACCACAGTGGGTGGTTCTTGTGTTTCATCCACCGGGTTAGGAATGGATTCCTGTACTTCAATCTCCAATTCTGGTATTTCAATCTCCAGTTCTGGTATTTCCATCTCCAGTTCTGGTATTTCAGTCTCTGGGCATTTCCCACTATCATCTTGCTTTGTAAATTCTTGTGCCTCAGTGACTGGTTCTTGTGGAACAGTCACTGGGCATTCTTCACTAACAACCTGCTCTATAAATTCTTCTGCCTCAGTGACTGGTTCTTGTGGAGCAGTCACTCCTTGATCCATAACCAATGTCGTATTATCCCGAGGCACTGATTTTTGTGTGACAGTGTCTTCGGACGAGACCGGCTGGGGAGTTCGGGATGGGGATAAGGGTTTCAATACAATAGTGGGAGGGTTAGGGAAAATGGAAGTGGATTCTGCCTCAACAGTCTTTGTCCTCTTTCTTTTTGGTAGGAAAGCAGCAAAATCGCTGCCTTTCCTTTTCCTTGAACGGGAGGGCTTTTTCTTCGGGACAGGGTTTTCCGGAGGGGTAGGAATTTTGGATGTGGACCTTGTCCGTGGTCTAGAACTTGTGACTGCTGGGGTTTTCCTCTTTTTCTTAATGGGTGAAGAAGGGGGTGTTGGAGAATCGTCACTAGGGACAGGAATAGTAGAGGGTGTTAGCTCTGCTAACTGAGGCGAGCTCGGGGTTGGGTTGACGGGAGAATTCAGGGTTTCCTCCTGTTGTTCTTTATGAGGATTTTCAGACGGTTGGGACGTTTTCTCTTGCTGAGGAGTTTCGGGTGGGGCTTGCAAAGGGACTTCAGGTGGTTGGGGAATTTCTGGTGGGGCTTGCAAAGGGACTTCAGGTGGTTGGGGAATTTCTGGTGGGGCTTGCAGAGGGACTTCAGGTGGGGCCTGCGGGGGAATTTCAGGTAGGGCCTGCAAAGGGGGATTTTGCTGAGCAAAACCCCTCCGTATTAGCAGCTGGCATAAGCGGTGATGGGTAAGGGATGACATTGGAGATTTGGCTCGCTTACAATAATACGACATGTTTTTAATACAGCCAAGCAGATAATAAGGGATATTAATCAATCTTCCATTCCTCAAATGATTCAGCAGAACAAAGTCATGATTGTACACTACCTGATAACGCCCTTCGCATGTTAGGTAGTGTTTGACGAATTCTGCCACTGATGGCCATGGTTGAGGAAGTGAATACAGACTGACCCCGCGGCCTCTAGGTTCCACTTGCTCGTCCGGGCGCAAAAAGTCTTGCTGCGCGTTAAGAACGACCTGCTTCCTGCTAAACCAGCGAATGCCCTCAGCTGGCAACCCTGATACCTGAACTATGTCATCCTCTGTCACTGAAATGCGAACCCCTCGGACCACTGAGAAATTGTCTTCAAAGTTCTGTGCAAACTCTAATACTTCTTCTGCGTTAAAATCTCCCAACCTTTCAAAATATGTTGTCCACCCTGCTTGTTGGAAGATCTGATACACTTCAGGAAAGAGCTGTAGAAGACTTATGGAGCCGGGCTAATTTCTAATGGCCGCCTTTCCCATGGCTAAAGCTCTGAGTTTTTCCGCAGAGGCACAATTCAGTATTCTCAGACCCTGATCAGACTAGTTGTTGCAACAACGGCTGCGTAGTCTAAATGACGGCAAAAATGGATATGATAACAGGCGGCAGGTTGGTTCATGCGAAATAATCATTCTATTTTTGGAATTCCCCCCCCCTACGTATGGTGTAATAATGATTGGACGTGGGGAGATATGCAATCATTATGAAATGAAATCCTCTCTTTTAATATGATTTAACCGAATTACATTAAAACCATATACCTTATACTTTACCTTTAATTAATAATTCGAAGTGTCGGTTGCAATAGCCTTGAATGATCATAGAAGGGTTTGTGTAATTGATTCTGGTATATGCCAAATAATTTTCACCAAAAGGATCTGAAGTATGATCGTGAAGGACCAGAAAGCTTATATGTCGACAAAGAGAGATGCTGCTTTGATAATAACAAGTTGCTGAGACTGATGTTTGAGCAACTGAACGATACATTGCTGAAGCAGGTGTTTCATCAATCGGGGGAAATTGATAATGTATTGCTGAAACAGGTGTTTCAGCAATGGGTAGAATCAATGATATGTTGCTGAAACAGGTGTTTCAGCAACGGAAAAAGTTGGTGTTACGTTGCTGAAACAGGTGTTTCAGCAACGGGAAAAATTGGTGTTTCAGCAACGGAAAAAGTTGGTGTTACGTTGCTGAAACAGGAGTTTCAGCAACGGGAAAAATCAGAAAATTGTGATAACTGACTTAGGTCTGTGAATGATAAGGGATTATTTCAGCAGTAAGGGATGGGTAACACAGACTGAAGGAAGACATTTCGGGAGTGGTGGGAATGATAGAAATAATGGAGGGATATTACTTTAGGGAAGAGGGTAAAATGATGGGAGGAAGCTTCTTGATTTAAAGCTTCAGATCTTCTCATGATGAATCTGTCCTCCTTATTGCCTTTCCAGAATCTGCAAAATTCAATTGTAACATGCCAATCCTTGACAGGGATTATTAGTGCTAAATCTAATCTACTACTAAAAATACAGTGCAGAAAATTAAGTGCTGTGAGGAGCAGAAGACTCCCCTGGAAAAAGATAATGAATATCAGTCATGCAAGCAGTCTTGAAATCTTCTTTAGAAACAGGGCGCTCATATAAACGGAGCCTATGGCCATTGACTAGTAGAGGTGTTTTAGCATCATCAATTGTTACAAGTCTTACCGTTCCGTTTGGAAAGACATCTTCTACTTCATACGGTCCAAGCCAACGTGTACGTAGCTTTCCTTGAAAATTTTCAAACCGAGAATCATACAGCAAGGCCCAATTACCTTTTTGAAACTGCTTGTGTTTGATAATTTTGTCATGCCATTTCATCCTTTGTTGCTGAATCATGTTTGTTTGGTGAATGGCATCCAATCTCTTTTCATCCAACTCCAAAAGTTGCTGCAATCTAGCTGTCTGCACATCATTCAAATCAAGATTAACAGCTAAGGCAGTCTTTAAAGTTTTAATTTCAAATTCCACAGGAAAAATAGCATTTTTACCATAAACCAATTCATAGGGAGAAAAACCGGTAGTGTTTCTCCAAGTAGTCCTGTAAGCCCATAATGCCTCAGGGAGCCTTTGGGACCAATCCTTCCGGTTGTCCTTCACTGTTTTAGTTAGAATGGCCTCTAAAACTTTGTTTGTGCTTTCCACCTGCCCATTGGCCTGGGGGTGGTATGGTGTAGTCATTCTATGTTGAATATGATATTTGTGAAGGGTAGATTTAAAACCATGAGAACTGAATGGAGGTCCCCCATCAGTGACTAGCTCTCTGGGGATTCCAAATCTAGTGAAAATATCTTCAAATAAGAAAGCCAAGACAGCCTCTTCATTGGCTCTAATAAGTGCTTTGGCTTCCACCCACTTAGTCATATAGTCTGTGCAGACTAATATATAGGTTCTTTGATTGGATGGAGGGTTAATGGGTCCTATGAAGTCCAAGGCCCATCTTTCAAATGGTTCAGAAACTACCTGGGGGTTTAGTGGCATTTGGTCTCTATGATTGGGTTGACCCATTCTCTGGCAGCTATCACAAGCCCTTACATACTTCTTTGCATCCTTAAATAATGAGGGCCAATAGTAACCCATCCTCAGGATTTTATGCGCTGTTCTTTTATCAGCAAAATGGCCTCCACAAGGGCCATCATGACAAGCTTTCAATATGTCATACACTTCATCTTCTCTAATGCATCTTCGGATCTCCTGATCAAGCCCAGTATAGAAGAGACATCCGCTGATCCAGCTATACCTGGCACTTTGTTGAACAATTCTTCTCTTTTCCCTATATGACAGGTGTGCTGGTAGTTTTCCTGCAACCAAGTAATTAGCAATATCTGCATACCATGGAGAATGAGCAGAAACTGCAAACAAATATTCGTCAGGAAAGCTATCATCTACTGGAATATCATTATCAGTTTTTAACCGTGAAAGAAAATCAGCCACCACATTTTCCTTACCAGGCCGATCTACAATTGTAATATCAAATTCCTGCAATAGTAACAGCCATCTGGTAACTCTAGCATTTGTGACAGATTTGTTCATTAAGTATTTAATAGCTGAATGATCAGTGTGCACAAAAGTAGGGTACCCAGTAATATAGTGTCTGAATTTATTAATGGCATAGATTACTGCAAGGAACTCTTTCTCGGTAACTGTATAGTTAAGCTCAGCAGAGGTCATGTTCTTACTGATAAAGTATATAGCATAAGGAAGATGATTTTCCTCTTGTCCCAGGACTGCTCCAATAGCAACATCTGAAGCATCAGAGGATATGTGAAATGGAAGATTCCAGTCAGGCCCCCTCAAAATAGGAGCAGTAGACAGTTGATGCTTCAATTCTTCAAAAGCTTTTTGACAAGAATTAGTCCACTTGAATTCAGCATTTTTCATAAGCAATACAAACAATGGAGAAGCTATTTTAGAGAAATCTTTAATAAATCTCCTATAATAACCAGCATGCCCTAGAAAACTTCTCACATCAGTTTGAGTTTTAGGAACAGAAAGATTCTGAATGACTAATATTTTAGATGGATCTACCTGAATACCTAGAGATGAAATAAAATGTCCAAGCACTATTCCCTCACTCATCATCATGTGGCATTTTTCGGTACTTAAGGAAAGGTGGGCTTGAATACATCTTTTAAGTACTTTCTCAAGGTTTTGTAATCCCTCTTCAAAAGACACACCATAGGGGGTAAAATCATCCATAAATATTTCCATACAGTCATTCAGCATATCTGAAAAAATTCCTATAACAGCTCTTTGAAAGGTTGCTGGTGCATTGCATAATCCAAATGGGAGAACTCTATAGGCGAAAGTTCCCCAAGGACTGGTGAAAGTGGTCTTGTCTTGATCCTGGGGTGCAATTTTTATCTGATTATAACCACTGAATCCATCTAGAAAAGAGAAGAATTTCTTCCCTGCAAGACTGTCCAACACCTGATCAATGAAGGGTAAGGGAAAATGATCCTTTTGGGTAGCTTTGTTTAAAGCTCTATAGTCAACACATACCCTCCATTTCCCGTTTTTCTTAGGGACAATTACTAACGGGGAAACCCATTCACTGTCAGATATGGGGTATATAAACCCTGCATTAAGCAATTTTTGAAGTTCTTCTTTAACAATTTCTCGTAAATTAGGATTCATTCGCCTTTGGGGTTGACAAACAGGTCGGCATCCCTCTTTAATGTAAATTCTGTGAGTACATAATTCAGAAGAAATACCTTTCATGTCCGTGTAATCCCAGGCAAATGCCTCCTTATATTCGTGTAATAACTTCATTAACTGCTGTGTTTCAGCATCTGTTAGATCAGGATTTATGTTTAATGTCTTACCGGGTTCAATTTCAACTGTTACGCTCTTGGATGGGATCGTGTTTAAAGTTTGAGATGAATCTTCAGGTTCAATCTTTTCTTGTATATCAGTTTCAAAAATTGCAGTTAATTGATTGTGTGTTTCAGCAATAACAGAAGAAGGTTCACAAATAAAATTATTGATTATTTCATCTTCTGTATTGTCTTTAAGGGTTAAAGCTTGTCCTATAGTTAGAATCGGCTGAACAGCATTATCATCATAATCCATCCATATAGAATCTTCATTATTAACTACTGGCGTAGCGTGAGGATAAAGAGTTAATTGTTTTGTTTCATAACCATTAGAAATTGTCATTGAACCAGATCTGCAACTTATAAATGCATCAGCTGTGGCCAACCATGGCCTTCCTAGAATTAAGGGATGTCCCCCCAGCTTTGTTTTAGTTTGCAATACAACGAAATCAGCTGGATATTTCCAGGATTCAACTGAAATGAGCAGGTCTTCAACAACCCCTTCTGGCTTAATTGTGGAACGGTCAGCTAACTCTAAAATGGTGGGTGTATCTCTGATTGTGTTATTCAGCTGTAACAATTGTGAAGTTTCCAGAGTCATTATATTAATTGCTGCACCTAAATCTACCAAAACTCGGGGGATTACTGCTTTACCAATCTGAACTGTGACAGTAGGATGGCCAGGATCACCATATTTTACAGGAGGGGCTTTTCCGGACATTAAGGCAGACAAGTCTCCCATCACATGTACTGTAAGGGGATCCTTGGTTTTCCTACCAGGTTTCTTCACACAAATATCCCTTAATGTTTTGGCATAAATTGGTACATCTTTTAATGCTTGTAAAAGTGGAATTTTAATATACAAATTTTGCAATTCCCCCATAAAATTAAAAGCAGGTGTTTCAGCTGTTTTGGTTAAAACCAAACGCTCGGGGAATGGAGGTTCTGTTAATTCAGCATTTTTGTTAGAAGGTGGTTGAGCTTCTTTTTGCTTTTCGGTTTCATTTTTATCTGAATCAGTTATATCATCAATAATAGGCTCTACTACTCTTCCAGATCTCAAGTGAATATCATTACATTGCATAGTAGGAAATATAGACTGATTCTGAATATCAATGACTTGCACAGCTTTATTATTGGGGTTAGGATTTGGTTGCGCAGGTAGTTGGGGTCTCATTTGGTTGTTTGGTGGGGCATTTGATGGCAGAGAGAGTGATTGTTGGAATTGAGGCATCTGATTTGGGTATGGAAGTGATTGATTATTCCAACTTGGGTTCCAAGGATTGAAAGGAGGTGGTTGCTGTGGAGGCCAAGGAGTCCACATTGAAGGGTCAACAAAGGGAGGGTTTTGCATTTGCATGGGTGGGAAATTCATTTGACTGAAAAGTGGATATTGCATTTGGTTGAAGGGGGGGTAGCTTGTTTGGCCAAAAGCAGAATAATTGTTCCAACGATTAAATGGCATACCAGAGTTCGTACCTTGCCCTTTAGGTTGTCATTGTCTTCTTTGAGTTAACAGGTAGACTGCTTCAGCTTCTTCCTCTGTTGGCTGCATCGCTGCTTTTATCCCTGGTAGAGATGGACATTGTTCTGTCTCATGATCTTTCTCACAAAGGGTGCAAACTGGTACTTTATCTCTTGGACACTCCCTTAGTGGATGTTTATCTCTACATTTCGGGCAGTAAACAGCCAGAGTTGCTTCTGCCTCAGCCTGCTTCTTCTTAACCTGCAAAGTGTCAATCTGCGAAGCAAAAGAACTTAGCATTTCGGTTTTAAATTCTTCAAGCAAATTACCTATCTCTGCTCTTGTTGCTCCTCCATTGGCTGATTTCTGTACCCTTGAATAGGTGGAATCTCTTATTCTGTTTCTTGCAGCTCCCCTAGAACATCTTTTAGCAAGTTCACAAATCTCATCATATGATTCTTTAGATATATCTCCCTTAGCAAGCATATTTAACATATTTAAACAATCATCCCTTAAACCTCTAAGTAATATTGTTTTACGAATTTCCTTACTTATATCTGGATGATCGAATCTCTGTATGTTGTATTGCAATCTTTCGATGTAGTCCTCCAAGCTTTCATCCGATTTTTGTGCCATATTGAATAATTCATCCTTCTTCTCTCTTGTCCGGCAGTAGTCCTGATATTTAAGCAGAAATTTTTGTTTCATTTGCTCCCATGTTGTGATTACCTGACTCCCAAGGCTCATGAACCATCTCAAGGCATTCCCTTTTAAGGTGGCTGGAAACAGTTTCAACTTTTGAGCATTAGTAACATAATCATAGCTTCTGCATAAAATATCAAATTCAAAAAGAAACTCGTCAGGATCCTCAGTAGATAAACCATGAAAGTTAGGTAGGGCAGACAATGGGATATTTTTCATTGTTCCTGCAGGAAGATCACTGATGGGAAATCCCAAGGTAGAAAGAGAATTTTCATCCCTTCTTTCTTCTTCAGGACCTGTACGTCCTCCTCCAAAGAGGAGATTATCATTGTTGTCTTCCATTGTTGGTCCTCCTACTGCACTTTCTCGATCGTCAGAATCCTCTATTGGTTCTTCAATGTTTCCTACCGGTCGTCCAGCGCTTTCTACTATCTCCTCGATATGTTCTTCTATTCTGCTACTTTCCTCTGACTCTTCAGCACTGACTGCTGGTTCTTCTGTATTTTCAGGACCCACAACTTCTTCTGTCTTGTAATTTGACTGAGGGGAACGCTGAAGTTTTGACTTTCGAGAACTCAATCTTTTTGATGATTCCGCCTTTGATACAATTTCGTCAATAAACGTTTTTCGTCCTCCCCAGCCCTTGCCACCTGCGCGGTTATTTTTCTTCTGGTTTCCTCGTCCTCTCATACAATCTGCACATTAGGAAAAATAGATAAATGCTTTTTGAAATCTATAATTACCTTCCCCGGCAACGGCGCCAAAATGTTGGTCGCTCTAATTGTTCTCACAATTCGAGCTCCACATAAATTGTCAACCCGAGAAGGTCTTTTTATTCCAAAGGTAATAGCGCACTGGATATGCTCAATTTCAAAAGCAGTTCAATGTTGTAGTAAAAGAAAGTCACACACATTTGTTAAATTCATCAATCTATCAATTTTCAGTCTACTTAATTAGAGCTGAAGTCAATTAACTTATAGCAGACACGATTTCTCTGTTACAGCAAAGGGAAATAGATGTATGAGAAAAGAAATCATTCAACCATAGCAGGAACAGGACCCTATTCCTTGGTGGGAACTTCAGCACCTGCTGCCTGGCACTAATCACACTGTAAAAGAAGTAACCTCAAGAGGTCAAGACCCTATTCCCAGGAACAGGAATCTTCAGCACTTGGCCTCTCGTTTCTAATCACACTGCAAGTAAAAGAAAGCAATCAATGGGAGCAAGACCCTATCCCTCTGTACAGGGATCTTCAGCACATGCTCTCATCATCCACTCGTGCAATCAATACATGTAGCGCTAAGAAACAGAGTATCACAAACCATGTAACTAGTGTTTCAGCAACAGAATTAAATACAATGCAAATACATAAGAAATAAACAACTACAGGAATAAAGGGGTGGATCTTGTGAGGAAGGCGGGCCCTTTCCTTCTCACAAGATTCCCCGGGAGAAAGAATTAAACTGGAACGCTCAAAACAAGTCTTTATTCATCTGTCAAGAAACTGATACATTACAAAAAGGAGACTAGCTCCTGTCTCACACAATGTTGTTCTATGAATTACAGTTCGATCCCCCCTAATGATGATGTCTCCTCTTTTTAAAGAGGAGACATCATTTACAATTTTACACAAGAGCGAAGATCTCGATTCTGTTCTAAACAAAACTATTCTGTTCTTTCTTAAAAAGAGATACTGTTACAACCGAGACAACAGAAATGCTATCTTCAAGATAATCCAGGTAACCGTATCTTCTGGCTGCTGCTATTATCCACAAAAAGTTCTTCCAGAATCGCAAAAAACGCATAGCGGGAGTTGCGTGCTTTGACGGCTGTTTCAGCAACTGCGTTAGCTGTTTCAGCAACGGGACCAGCTGTTTCAGCAACGGGACCAGCTGTTTCAGCAACGGAGTTGGCTGTTTCAGCAATGAAGTTCAGCTGTTTCAGCAACGACCGCTCGTTCCCAACAAGGCATATATTATCTGCGATCTTTGACTTGTGTTAGCAACAATGCACTTCAATAATTGATAAAATATAAGAGTATTATGGAATTAAATGTAAGACAGATTAACCATATAATAAAGAAGAGGTTTCCATATACCTTGGGATAAAGTGAATGAAAAAGACATTGAGGTTCATGGTTCTAAGGGTAAAGTGATGTCAAAATATATAACAAAAATGGTACATATTGGAGTCCTAACACTAATATATCAGAAAGAGTACATTAGCTGTAAGAACAGATTATTACTACATAATAGAAATAAAATACATACACATTAAACTACAGGAGTTGTGAGCAAAGGGGGCCCTCCCTTACTCACAATCCCTTCAAATTAGAAGATCTTGCTCAATGAAATAGACAAAACATATAATATTGTATTAATCTGAAAAGATAACAGTCGAGTACAATATGATATACAGTATCAGTTGAAACCAACCCAGCAACCCCCTACCATATAAACTAGAACAAAATTTATACAAATAAAAAAGCCCATATGTGGCTCGAAGTAAGGAAATCTTCTAATCTAAGCCATTAGCTAACAGTCCTGTTACCAAATATCAAATTTAGCCATAATAAGTCTAATCCATGACTAAAAGCATGGATTAGACAAAATTTGTTACATATACGATGAACGAGAGAAGGTCTGCATATCTGAGAAATTTCGTTGGCGGATCTGAAATGGCCAATAGGATAGCATCGATATGTGATAGATTCCCCACAAAACCCATGTTCCCGTTTGATTTACAAATTCATGGAACATAGCTAATTGCCAAATTTGTTGCAGGAAATTTGGGTGGTTGCAAGAAATCTGCGTCTACATGAATTCTGGAGTGTCTGCAGGAAATAGGATCGCATAAGCTGTCTGCAGGAAATGCGGGCCTGTTTTGAATCAAAACAAATCTGCAAAAGAATTCTAGTTTAGTTGGCATGACAATTAAATATAGAACAACTAGCTGTAAGGAATGATTAAGGTTAAGGTAAAAGATTCTTTTTCATGTTATTTTGCATAACTTCAACATACAACACCCTTTTGGCAAAAACCCAGGTATTAAAATCGAAATAGGCATAATAGGGGTTAAAGATAATTCAAAATGGGAGAGGTGAAGTCTAGAAAGGGTATCAAAATTGGGAAAAACCAAGCCCCAACAATAATATTTTCTTGTGAACCACTATCAAACAATGTATTTATCTTGGTTTGTTTTGAAATGACTCTAATGTGGAAAAGCTCTATTCTTGTTTTTCATATTGAGTATCAATGAGACAATTTGAAGAACTAGTACTTGCAATGTCCTTACCTTTCAAACCTATTGATGGTGTTGGACACGCCAACATGTCAAGGGGATCTCCCCGATAAGAAGTCCCAATTAGACCTCAAACCATTTGGTGTAGGAGACCCAACAGTGGGTCGTAAGGTAATGCCTTGACCGCGATGTCGCATAGAGGCAAGTAGAATAACTCTGTCAGCAGCAAGGGTGTGACTGATGCAGTGAGCCAAGGAAGGCATATGAGAAGTTCCAACACTTCGAAGGGGGAAGGAGGTGAAGGTGAGTTCTAGGTTGAAAGGGATCAGTCCCAACTCGGATAGGAACACACAACACAAAAGACATGCACAACTTCCGGCAGAGCAGTCCACTCAGATGTGGCAGTTACATCATACAAGGTAAGATAACACGTACACCACTCACGGATCAGTTTGAGACAAGTGTGACGGTTGTCATAGGAAGGTTCAAGTGAAAGGTCTTTCTGATGTTCGACAAAGCAGTCAACACAGACGGTGACAACATTAAAAACATATGCAACAAATTAAAAATAAGATTCTTATAAATGCATGTGAATTAGTTCATACACAAGTACGTAAGTTAAAAAACACATATCATTAAAGCAACCGGAGCAGTCTGTTGGGTGTGGAGCATGATTATTTAGAGGTCTTTGTTTCAGTCGGATGTATACCACAGGAATATTGTACACCTATCCACGCGGGGGGGTGCGGGGGTAGTGCCCCCGAATCTAAAAACAGATGTAAAATTTCCTTATAAAAGTATAGTAATTTCTAGTCAATCTGGGCCGTTCATTAGGCAGATGATCTAACGGTAGAATTTATGTTTAGTTTAGGGTTTTTTTCCCTAGAAGGAAACCCCTCTCTTTCTATGAGGGCATTGTATTGAGGCTATGTGATATATGTGTATTCTCAGAGCAAGAAATAGATAGGTGAGACTGTGAGAGAAAACAGAGGATATTACAGCAGATCTGTTGTAGGTTGTGTCTCTTCATTTTGCTGGATCATAGAAAGGAAAGACTAGTTGTTCGGGCTGGATGTAGCCCAAACTAGGTGGACCACGTATTTCTGTGTCTCTCTTGTTTTATGCGTTTTTTGTGTTTATATCCTGCAATATTTTATGTGTTCCATTGCTCTGTAATATATAAATCTCTAACACAGTCCAACTACAATAACAACATATGCATGAAAATGTGTTGGCTCTTATTATATAAAGAAGTGTAAGTCACAATCATACAATACATCCATGTAAACCTACTATCCCCAATAGTGGAATGTTACAGCCACATCCGCCTGCTCCTCCAAAGAGCTGTACTAGCTTCGTGTAGTGGAGAAGCCAAGGTGCGTTATAATATTGTCCAAATCTTCTTCAAAATAGTCTAAGTAGAAGCTTGGCTGACCAAAAGCCCATACAATGCGTTATGAGGGACTATTTATAACAAAGGGTGGGGTGACCTTTGACATTCTCCTTTGTGACAGTTCAACTACTCTCATGGCTCTTCACCTACTCTATGAATATTACGTCAAACTATGGAAACTTGACTTACACTTGACATGACTCAATATTACAATGCACATGTACTCATGTGAGACAACATGGCTTGAGAAAGCTAAGCAAGACATCACTTACAATTGATTCGCTGTGGTGAGACCAAATCTTTGACATGCTTGTGATGGTCAAGCTGGTGAGCTGATGCCAAGCTTGGTTGTCTGTGATGGTGTGCATGACATCATGGTGACATCTTGCTCAAGAGAAATCTTGCTTTTGTTGCAATCGGTGCATTAATTCGGCCCTTTCATCCTACTCGTCTTCTAGCATGCACATGGTCTTATTGGGTGCAGTTGAACTGACAACACACTGATGCATAGTGTCCATGATGACCTTCAAGTGTGTGCTGGTGGTCATGTGCATCAACTTGCCAAAGTAATCGTTTGGCTCCAGTTGGACTTGCTTCTTGTCTTCGCCTTGGTTAGTGTGTTGAATGGGTTGGATTGCATTCGTGCGCACAATGACATGCATGCTATTGAATCCCCTACATGCGATCAACCACACTGCTCACCATGTCTGCTCCGTGTTAGCTACTGGTTTGGATCTTTAACTTGTCTAGATGCAGTTTCATCCGTGAGTGCACGTTGCACCCACTGTTGTTACTTATCCTGCTGCAACTCATTCGTATGTCTGCGTAGCTTCATGTTCTTCTTGAGTTGCTGCTTCAACACATCCAACTCCTTCTTTGTTACATCTTCTGCCTTCACGTGATCTTCATGTCGCGTCGTCACTCTAAAGCTGGAGTCTTCAAAGTTGCTTTCATCATCAATGGACCTGCTTGAGCTTGCAATCTTGTTCTGCCTCCATGTTGTCAACAACCCTCCTCTTGCATTGGTTGCATTTGGTATGCGGTCTTCAATTGTTGTTTATGATGTTGCTTGCTGTGATGCTACCGCTTGATTTTCTTGTTTATGAACAAATTGATGTCTTCGTGAGTAGGAAAGCTTGTAGACACTTGATCAATTGTATCCCCAAGCGTGCTCTAAATGGTGTCCTCATCTCTGCTCTCCTGGAAACCATTGTACCTGTACTGCTGAGAGGCAGATACACTTCTGATATCTGGAGACATGGCAACACTCATAACAAGCAATCTATCAGTCAAAAACCAAAAGGAACATGATAACTGACTTGCAACATCCCTAGGTGAATGATCATGAAGGTTGCGCAATTGCGTCCGGGAGGTCGGGAGACTGACTACCAAGACTGCTCAAGGCACAACCTGGGCTACTGGGAGAAACCGTGACTGTTGGAACTGCGCAATGCAAAGTCCAGTCTGGCTACTAACTGCTGGATTAGGCAATGTGCAATTCCAGTTGGGAAGGGCTGCTGCCCTAGGGATAAATCTACACAATTTCTTTGGCCAAGTAGCCACTACCCTCCAGAAATGCGCAAAACAGTCCTGGAGGCTAGTGCTGGGTAGGAATGCACAAATCTGGAGAGGAAGGTGAGCCTTCCTTTCCCAGATTGCACAATGCAGCCTTGGTGAAGGCAGAGCCTAGGCCAAGGTTGGCCCGACTCGCCGACAGGCGACTGAAAACAAGTCATTGAATGTGTGGTGACACTAAGTGATAGTAGAAGTGATTGATAGTACATGCAAAACATGAATCGAAGATTCAACAAATAGATCAACATGCATGTGGATGAGGCAGTTCTTTGGTTGGGTGAACGTCCGTGCAAAATAGTTTCATGCATGCAACAACAGTGAGATAGCAACGAAAACTGAAACAGAGCTAGGACAAGCTAGTATGTATGTAAACGACAGCCAGCATTCAAATAAATTAAGCAAACAGTACTCCTACAAATGAAAACACAAAAAGCAACAAAAAGGCATCACAAGGCATGGGAAGCGAGCTTACCCCAAAACAACTGAGCTAAATGTGCCATGCTCCTAGATGTGCTGTGGGATGTCAAATATGCAAGGTTGATGTGCGGAATGCACTTTTCAGCGTTCGGTTGATGAGTTTTGATAACATTGAGGTTGTGACGCGCATGCCATGAATCTAATGGAAGCGACACTTGGTGGGAGGTTTCATAATTGCTCCTTGCATGTAACCTCCAACCGCTAAACATCGATCCCTAAAACAAGGGATATCTTTGCATGTTGCAATGGGAGAAGCAGCCCATCCATGCAAGTCAATTTTTTTCAGTCATGGAGGGAATCGATCAACTCAGTTGCACATGTAAGAGACTGCTCGACTATTGGAGAAAAATGCGCATTTCTAGCTGGGAGCTGGGCTGGCTGTCTAGGAGATTTGTGCAATTTATGGGCAGAGCAACTGACTACCTAGGAGACTTGCACAAATGCTGGGCTGAATAACCTACTGCTAGGAAAATTCGCGCAAATCTTACTGGGAGGGTTGGCTGGTAGGATTGCAAAATCCTAGAGCCCAACCGGCTGTTAGAGAGGATTGTGGAATTCCTAGAGGGAAGGCTGGTTTCCCTTTAGAAATTTACAATTTTCAAGGGGAAGTTGCTTAGCCTAAAACTGGACCAAGTCCAGTTGAGTAGGCTGTGAGGGGAATTGATCAATTGTGATCGACAAGCTTTTTTTGTGCGAAGAAAACACTTGAAGCTTAGGTACTTGACGAAGCAAGAAAAAGTGCTTTGTAAGGTTGGTAGGGAGGCTCCAAAACAGGCTAAGGCAAAATTTTGGAGGGTGGTTGTAGCCGCTACAACACTTGGCAACACACTGGTAGAACTCCAGCTCTCTGAATGCACCTTTTTCATGAAAAGCAAGTCTAACACCTCCGAAATTATTATTCATCTCTCAACTCATCTTGGCTTCACACTAGTTTGATTGTAAGATGTAGCATCTTCTAGACTCTTGGTCGGTTGACACACATTCCAAGCCAAGGCAACATAGTTGTTTCGATCGGGGTTGAGGGGTATATATGTGCACAAGTAGTATAATCATCAATATCTTAGTTTCATCTCTGGAATTGCTCCATTGCCAGTAGGCCTGGATAGTACCCCAGTGGAGTCACATAGGAACACAAGCATGGCTCCACTGCTAGCAAGCCTGGTTAGTACCTCGATGGAGTTACTTTCATCACCTTCTAACATAAGAATCCTTTCTCTTCTTTTCCCTTATTCATTTTTCATTTTCATTTTGATTTTTTTTTACTTTTCATTTTTTTCATATTCACTGTGCATAACACTTATTCATTTTAGAGGCGGAATAGGGATCCCAACATATTGAGATCAGAAGAGGCTGTTCTAGTAGAGAAGTGTTTATTATATCTCTGACATGCCTATTAAGGTTTTCCCCCTTAACTTACTCTACTTGACTGAGATGACAAGGGTTAACCCAAAAACAATCTACTAGAGAAGGTGAAACTAGTTAGTGTGCAAGCGTTGTGTTTACACCAAGGTTCACTTTGAACAGTACGTATTTTACTTCGACGTATCATGGACTAAAAGTAACAAGCTCATCATACAAAGGCAAGATGACAGATAGCCAAGTAGTGATAGTTGTACAAGCCCTCTTGTACTTTACCCAGCTTGCTTCAAGAGTCATACATTGTTTCATGCAAAACTAACCTATGAACGAAACAAGCAAAAGAACTAACAATCAACAAAGCAAAGAAAGAGCAGAAGAAAAAATGAAAGAGAAGCAAGTAAACAAGCAAGCAAACAAACAAAAAAGCAAACGAAGCACGTAAGCAAACAAGCATGCAAGCAAACAACTGAAAGAAAACACTACTCCTACTCCTACACTAATGGTACATGAGCTTGATCACGTGAAGTGATACTTCCAATGTAGCCACCGACACATATGTATACCCATGTTGGTGAAGGCTTGGTCTGCGAGCAACCCAGTTGTGTGAATCAGCAAGCAAGAAAGATATAACAATGAAGACAACCACACTTCGTGATTCAAAGTGCCCATGGGACATAAGTGAGTGCATGTGCATGACAGGCAGCCCGCGAACTTATCATGGTGTTGTCTGAAACTATATGCAACCTTGAAGCATAAGCACACTCTTGACTATGACATGAATGCAAACGAAAGAAACAAAGATAACTTGCATTGCGCACGAGTGCTTGCAATGTAATACTCCTCCAATGCATGAGCAATGGGATACTGTAGTTCGAGCGGAGGAAGTAAAATATGAGTGTTGGATTGATCTTGAGTGCATACATATGAGTGATGAGGAGCCTTGAGTGTTTGAACAATTTCCTGATCGGAAGCGAAACCAACCTCAAGACAGCGATAGCCTCACATAACCATCAACTCGGGTTGAAGTGCCTCGATGGTCTGTGGGGTTTCGACTTTGTTGATAGATGGATCTCCGTAGACCAGTGGCTTAGAAAGATTAATAATGACTGAATCAACATCATGATCAGATGATGAGGTGAAGAGACCACGAAAACCAAGATCAAAAAATTAAGGATGTTGGTCGGCATCCTCATGGTTGGATGAATGACACAAAGGGGTAGATGAACAACGAACAAATGCATCCTCTCTGTTTCTAGAAAAGACAAATGAAGGATCAAGTGGATTTTCAACGAGTAACTTATCCTCTCTATTTTCAAATGATGGACTAATATCCGTTGAGTCCTATCAGTGATCAACAATGGGTGCATATGTGGATGAAGATACACATGCAAAATCATGGATGGTAGGTTCACCACAGAGGTTAGGAAAGAACGGAGGGGACTTAGATAGAAGGGAGTCATCCTTCACCGAGTGTTGATGTTCAAGCTCCCACTCACACTCTTCATGAATGACAATGCATGTTGGTTGTGCAACATCGACTCCGTCAGTGAGTTGTTCCTCGTTCACAACAAGTGGAGAGTCTGGAATGGATGAACACAAGAAAACATCATCTGGAGGAACACCTGAGTGTGAAGATAGAGGTATAAGAAAAGAATGCATATGAGAACTCGAAGGACTCACAACCAAATCTGCACGAAATTCAAGTGGAGTGATGTTGGGAGAGTGTGAAGGATTAACAGGTGTGTGAGCATGATCCTCAACATCACTAGGAAGTGGTGGAGCTCCTGAATGAGAGGGAGGCAGACAGTCAGTTGAGGCAATGCTTGCTCGCACATGTGATTGCACAATTCCATCAATGAAGAATGTTGAGCGAGGCTTTATATCAAGCTTCCTCTTGGGACGAGTAGATTTATTAATGAAATACTCGAACCGGTCTGAAAGATAAGAAAATTTCATCTGGCTCTTTGGAGCTTGAAACTGCAAGTCACGGAAGTGCAGCTAAAGATAAATAACGAATTCATGTGAAGCCCTTCGTTGCTGTAATAGTTTCTGGTCAAGATAGTCTCGATAAAAATTATAGAATGTGTCTTCAATGAGATCACAGAAGTGCTCAAATGAGTGCAAAATGTCAGCCGGTAGGTTGAGCACCCAATGAAATGGAGATTCATGAACTGTGTATGCAAGCAACAAACCGACTTATTCATCAGAAAACTCATATTCCTCATAAATCATGAAAATAAAGTTATATAAATGCTCAAGCCATGCCACTTCACCTTCACCATCATACGTGTGAGTGGACAAGAGATCGAAAATGTTCCCCAAGATGGAGACATCTTCATGATTCGAAAAAAAACTCAGGGAAAAAAGAGTGCAAGACTTCGTGAAAGATATGTAAAGTTTCAAAACTAGATGGGAGGACAGATCTTGTCATCAGGCCCTCCTTCTAGCACCAAAAATGTTTACAATGTTGGACCCACCAACATGTCAAGGGGATCTTCCCAATAAGAAGTCCCATTTAGATCTCAGATTGTTTGGTGTAGTAGTCCCAGCAGCGGGTCATAAGGTAATGCCTTGATTGCGGTGTCGCACAAAGGTAAGTAGAATAACTCTGTCAGCAGCAAGGGTGTGACTGATGCAGTGAGCCAAGGAAGGTGTATGAGAGGTTCCAACACTTCGTATGGGGAAGGAGGTGAAGATGAGTTCCAGGTTGAAAGGGATCAGTCCCAACTTGGATAGGAACACACAACATAAAGGACGTGCACAACTTCCGGTGGAGCAGTCCTGATCCGAAATGGATCCTTAAACACTCTCTAAGTTTTCATGAACTCTGTAAAATTTATGCCAAAGTTTCAAAGTCTTATAAATGTCGCGCTTATTAGAAATAACCTCTAAACAATTGTAATTTGTGAACAACGCAGAGCAACGAGGACCCTCGGTCAAGCGCGCAAACCGTTGGCCCATGGTAAATGCGCATTGGCACAAATTGGCAAAACGGGAGGTCATATCAAGAAACGGGGAAGGTTTCTGATATGCAATTATCTTCGGGCAAACCCCTCAAAGAAGGAAAATCCCCTAAAGTGCCCAAACTTGAAAAAGCATAAAACCGTATGGATATTACACAGATTCCATCAGAGGTGGGTCCCACACAAAATCCGGCAGGATATCGAAAGGGCTTCGAGCGGTAAGTAGTTTCAATCGAGTCTCGCCCGATGCCATACACTAGGTGACACGCGTTCGACGAAAGAGAGAGAAAACCACTCACATTGGATGGGTAAACGACATGCTACTTACCCACCCAATATGGATGGAGACCGTAGGATTTGGAGGCTCCAGATCGACGGCGGAAAAGTGATCCGATGGATGACCAGATTCGACGGGGTAAACAGGCCGAATGTATAAGATTTGAAGTTCAGCATGAACGATGAGTTGGTAGAGGAATTAGTTTCATGGGAAATCTTGGAGCAAATGGAAATAATGACCATTCAAGAGAAATGACACTCAATTCATTATGAAACAGGTGGCCACCTCCCTGTGAGGCATTACACAGTGTTGATGACACAGAACAGAGGAACTCAAACAGACAGAGGCAGGAGAACCAAAAAGCCAGGAAGCGAAAAAAAACAGTCAGAAAGCAGATTGGCTTTAAAGCCACAAACTGACAGAGAGAGAAGCAAGTAGTAGAAGCAGTATAAGCAGAAAGAAAGAAAGAGAGCAAGATGTGAATTGCAGAGAACAGAGAAGAAGTCGAGCTGACCCACAAAGCAAAGGTAGAATCGAGCCAGACAGAGCCAGAGAGAGTCAGAGAGTCTGTGTACTCTAGAGAAGGCTTGAGAGGTTCAAGCAAACTCCTCTGTATATGCCTGTCAGGTATTGAGTATCAGATTTTACTCCTACCATCGTGACCATTTGAGGTCGAGATTCAGTAAGGAGAGTCTGTGTACTCCAGAAACATGGGAAATCCAAGTACAGTCCTAATGATCATCATCTGTTGTGTGAGACTCAAATCAAGCTCACTATTGTAAAAACTCTGCGTTGAACACATAATAGAGAGGCCACCACTAAAGGCTGGACCAAGAGATGTAGCCCAGGAGTATTGGGTGAACTCCTTATTAAACTTGTTGTGTGCATGTTGCTTATTATGTCTCTCTTACTGCTTCAGTGTCTGTGTATTTCGCAATCTTATCAATCTGTTGCATAAAATAACATAGGCACACCCCAGCACATGAGTCTATAATACCTTTATTAATCACCTGAGATCATTTATGAATGATTTCAGATCAAGTGGTATCAGAGCTCTAGGTTGTTAAGGTTAGACAAGCTTGTGCTGGATTTTGTTGTTGAATGCTAACTAGGTCAAAGCTTAAATTAGGAGAAGAAGAATTGGTTGAAGCTAATCCAGAAATTGGAAGGGTCTATACTAAGAGGAAAATGTCAGAAGAGAGTCCCTTGGAATCAAACCCCCAGTTCATGGATAGTTTTATGACCATGAGGGCCATGGTAGAGGAAATGTATAGAGAATTCAAGAAAGGTAGAGATGAAGATTCATCACACTCCAAAGATAAAGGAGCAGAAGAATCTCTCCTCCATGACCACTCTAAAGGCAAAGGGAAAGAAGAAAACTTTCTCACCCCTCCTAATAGCCCTGAAAATAAGAAGAAAACATCTTTGATTAAATTAGATGTTAAATTTGATTTTCCTATATATGATGGAGAGTTGAATGCAGAGAAGCTGGATAATTGGATTAGACAGATTGATATGTATTACAGGGTGTAGAATATTGACTCAGATAGTAGTAAGATTCAGCTGGCCAGCCTACGCCTTGGAGGAACTGCCTTGGTATGGTGGGAAGGCCGAACACAAGCTGACATGAAGAAGCATGGTAAAATTCTATCTGTCTGGAGTGAATTTGTTTCTGCAATTAAAAAGCAATTCTATCCACTAGCTTATATGCAGCAAGCCATGATGAGCTGGAAAACTCTTCACCAGTTAAAAGGGCAAAGTGTACAAGGCTACACTCAAGAATTTAGAAAAAGAGCTTTGATTCTAGGCATTTCTTTAGACTCACCTGAAACTCTGTTGAAGTATATAGGTGGTCTACACAGTTATTTGAGACATACCATTCTCATGTTTAACCCTACTAGCATAGATGAGGTCTCTGTTCAAGCTACCCATCTAGAAGCTAGAGGAAAGAATGTGGTCCTAGAAGTTGGCGGATCATCCAAACCCACTGCATGCAAGAACAAGGAAAAGAGAAAACAGAAATGGAAAGAGAGGAAGGCCAATGTTGTACAAAGGCCAAGTCTTCATGCACTCACTGTAAAAAGGATGGGTATGATGATGAACACTACTGGATTTTGCATTTGGAGCTGAGACCTAAGAAGTTCGATGGCAAAAAGAAGAAGACTGCTGCAACTATTCAAAAAGATTTGGGGTCAGACTCAAGAGATGAAACAACAATTGCAGCCACTACTAGTAATTCTGCACAATCTACTGATAATGAAGAAAATGAGAGGGAAAGACATGAGCTTTTTCATATTCGAGTTATTTCCAAGCATCAAAAGATTGATACTTTGTTTGATAGTGGCTCACAAGTAAATTTAATTTCTGAAGCAATTGTAAATAAGTTGGGATTATTAACTACACCTCACAAGAATCCATATCCATTAGGTTGGTTATGTGATAAAGCACAGCTACAAGTGACTAGACAATGTAAACTTAGGTTTCTTTTGGGTCAGCATTTGTAGATGAGGTTGAGTTAGATATAGTTTATTTTGGATTATGTGAAATTGTTTTAGGAATCCTTACTTGTATGATAGAAAAGCAATTTTATATAGAGAAGAAAACAAGTATCAACTCGTTAAAGATGGAATAGAATATATTGTAAGAGCTCACAAACTCAAAAATAATTATACTCTCATAAACTCAGGGCAAATCAAAAGAATTGTAAATTCATGCAAGCAATTTTTACTGATGGTTTTAAAGGAAAAGAAGCCTGATAAAACCAATATATTTTAGGGCTGTAATGCTAAACAACAAGCTGATTTAGAAAAATTTGTTTCAGAATATGATATACTATTCCAAGAACCTAAAAGTTGGCCACCCCAAAAGGAAATAGTACATGATATTAATTTGCAGCAAGATGCTCCATTGCCTAACATCGGAATGTACAGGTTGTCCACTTTAAAGAATGCAGAAATCAAGAAGCAGGTACAGGAGCTGCTCGAGAAAGGGTTCATCATACCTAACACATCACCGTGTGGGTCTCCAATTGTCTTGGTGAGAAAGAAAGATGGCTTATGGAGAATGTGCATTGATTACTGAGCACTGAATAAGATAACTATAAAAAATCGTTGTCCCCTTCCTCACATAGATGATCTACTAGATTAGTTGAAAGAAGTTTATTTTTTCAACTTGGACTTGCATAGTGGCTATCATCAGGTCAGAGTTGTAGAGCAAGACGCATGGAAGACTGCCTTCAAAACAAAGCAGGGATTGTATGAGTGGCTGGTTATGCCTTTTGGCTTAACTAATTCTCCTACTACTTTCATGAGAGTAATGAATGATGTACTCCGACCGTTTATTGATGATTTTTTAATTGTATATTTGGATGGCATTCTTATATTTAGTAAAACATGGGAAGAACATTTAAAGCATGTCAAGTAGACTGTAGATGTTTTGAAAAGAGAAAAAATTTATGTTAAACTCTCAAAATGTGAATTTGGAAAAATATATTTGAATTATTTGGGTCATATAGTAGGGGGTGGTGAATTGAAGATAGATCCCTCTAAGGTTGCAGTTATTGTAAACTGGCCTAAAACCAAATCTTCTTCTGAAGTTAGAAGCTTCCTAGGGCAACATAATATTGGAGAAAGTTTATTACTAACTTTTCCTTAATTGCAGCTCCTTTACATGCTTTGACAGGATTGAACAAGGTGTTTCAGTGGGGAGGCAAACAGCAGAAAGCCTTTGACACCTTGAAAGAAAAGATTTTTACAACACCAGTACTAGCACTGCCTGATCTTCAAACACCATTTGAGATTGAAATAGATGCCAGTGACTATGCCATGGGAGCAGTGTTTATGCAGCACGATAAACCCATATGTTATCATTCTGAGACATTTAATCAGGGAAAATTTTAAGAACCTCCCCTAAATTTACATGTATAATAAATGGGCGAATCTCCATGGTATATAGGAAAAATGGAAGGCAATTTTATCAATAATATGATATGTATATATAATTTTTTGGCGAATCTCTCACCAGGCATGGCAAATATTTTACTCAATTATAAAATCTTGTTTTTATTGAATACACAAATGAAATCATTGCATTTCTTTAAAATATATTTTGAAATCAAAATTACCGAAATTACATATTGATAACCTAGTGGGTGTAGGATAAAATTTACCGTGCCATTCACAGAAAGCATGAGAAAAAACCTAATACTATATATAAAACCAATAAAAATTCAAATTCATCACTTCTAGGGACCTCATAACCACCCTACCAATACACAAGTATGTTCCTGTTTGCAATTAGAAAAATTACCCAAATTACAATCTGTTTACTCCAGCATATGTTGGAAATTTATAGAAGGATGACTAGTGCAATCAATCCATTCCTTTTAGCCCTGGATTTGTTTCAGTTTAAAACAGAAGTATACAAATATACTTGTCCAATGTCTATGCTTTAACCATTCACCTTAAGATGTTTTTACAATATAATTTCCTAAGTCTATTTAATATCTTCATTATCATAAAAACCAACCTATATCCATCTTAACTCCACATCTACCACTCTTAGGGGGATGAATCTTTTTATCCCTCTGAGCACTTGGTAGACCCAGAATTAAGATGGATCTAAGATGATAGAATTTCCCTTTTAAATAGTCTATGCTCACATGAATACCATGTTATTACCATGGGTCAATACCACAGGTTATCATAAACCTGGAGCAAAAAAATTTCTATTAGTAATTTATAAAAATTAATAAAACTAATAGTTGATTTTTATTTTATTTTTTATTTTAACCAAGCTAAAATGTTTAGCATACATTAAATTACAACATCCATTTTTACTCTTGATCGGATCAAATATTTTTTCTGAATTACAACATCCATTTTTACTCTTGATCAGATCAAATACTTTTTCACTCTATGCTAGTTTTCATATCACGATATTTGATACCTCTCGTAGATCCAAAGTAAAGATAGATCTATGCTGGTTTAATTCCCCCATTTAAATAGGCTACATTCCAGGTGAATACCATGGGTCAATACCATGTTCCATTTTGGTGAATACCATGTGCCATTTTTATTTTTATTAATACTAATATTAGGGTTAATAATGTTTTTCTGCATGGTATTAATAACAATCTAGTCCATGGTATTCGTCCCATAGTATTTTTCCCATAGGTTTCACCTAAATATAATGCATTTTTTGAGTGTTCGTAAATATAAGGTGACTTATGGAGTAAATATAAAAAAAAATTATTTGTTTACCATCCCTCTCGTTTATTTATATTTTTATTAATTTACCATACCTCTTTTACAAATATGGTATTTGGCCCATAGGATTCACTTAAATAAAACCTCTTTCTTGAGCCTTCATAAATAGAATGAGGGTTATGGACTAAATATAAAAAGAGGTTTTATTTATTTACCATGCGTCTAGTTTATTTATATTTTTATTTATTTACCATACATTTTGAGTAAGTATAAAAAGATGTTTTATTTATTTACCATACCTCCACTTTACTTATATTTTTATTTGTTTACACCCTTGCATGTATATAAGGTGACTTATGGAGTAAATATAAAAAATGTTTTATTTATTTACCATACCTCTCATTTATTTATATTTTTATTAATTTACCATACCTCTTTTATAAATACGGTATTTGGACCTTTGGCCCATAGGATTTACTTAAATAAAACCTATTCTTGAAAATGGGCGAATGGATTCACTTAAATATAACCTATTCTTGAAAATGGGCGAATGGAAGGTTGTAACTCCTAATTTCATGGGCTAAATTTACCTTTTTTACCCTCTCCCTTAAATTAAGGTGGGCTATTTGAGGTGATTTGTAAAAATTTACTATGATACAAAATATTCGCCCACTAAAAATTTAAAACCCCTTAATTCCCCCAAAGGGCGAACATTCGCCCCTAAAATTTTCTATGCATTTAATTCTGCAGTAGTTAATTATCCCACTTATGATGAAGAATTGTATGCATTAGTACAAAGTGTGAAAAAGTGGAAACATTATTTAATGGGCAAAGAGACAGTTATACATACTGATCATAAACCAATTCAATATTTACACTCCCGAACTAAGTTGCAGCAATCAAGACACTATAGCTGGATGGGTTTCCTACAACAATTTCACTTAGTCATCGGATATAAAAAGGCATACACAATAAAGTTCCAGATATGTTGTCCAAACCAATCATAAATGAATCTGCTATACTTAAGCATAATTCAGTATTGCATGAAAGCTACATGGAACAGTATGCTTAAGATATAGATTTTAAAGATGTATATGCAACTTTAAGTCGTGGCAAACAAGTAGAAGAATTGGATTATCACGTTAAGGACTGACTCTTGTATCATTTTGGAAAGTTATGCATTCCACAAACTGAAAGAGTAAAGAAAATTTGAGAAGCACACAATTCTCTAATATCGGGTCACTTTGGTATAAATAAAACCGTTACATAGCTGCAAAGATTTTGTTATTGGCCTAAAATGAATGAGACAGTTTCTAGATATGTAAGGGGGTGTACTATGTGTGCAAAAAACAAGCCCAACAATAGAAAACTAGGCTTGTACACTCCACTACCAGTTCCTTCTCATCCTTGGGAAAGTGTTTCCATGGATTTTGTTGGGGGACTACCTAAATCTAGAAAAGGTCATGACTATTTATATGTTGTTGTGGATAGGTTCAGTAAAATGTGTATTTAAATACCTTGTAACAAACAGATTACAACTAAACAAACAACAAAGTCGTTCTTTTAACATGTATGAGTTCATTTCAGATTACCCACTTCCATTATGTCTGATCGAGATTCCCGATTTATTGGGAAGTTTTGGTCAAGTCTGTGGGAACTGATGGACACTAGATTGAAGAAGAGCACAACCTTTCATCCACAAACAGATGGCCAAACAGAAGTGGTCAACAGGACAGTGATCCAATTGCTTTGAGGCTATTGCAGCAAGCATCCCAAGCTTTAGGATGAACATTTATGTTATGTGCAACATGCTTACAATCGTGCTAAACATTCTTCTACACAGAGATCTCCTTTTGAGACCTGTTTTGGTTTCACACCAAGGTCTCCCTTGGATTTTGTCTTTGGTAAAGACATAGCGGTTGATGGACACAGTGATGTGGACAAGGCAACCAAGTTCATTGAACAAATCCAAGAGATTCACCAGGCAGTACAGGAACAACTGGAAAAAAGCCAAGCCAAGTACAAGGCAAGGCATGACAAGCATCGGATGGAGCATAGTTTCCAAGTTGGTGATCAAGTCTGGCTGTATATTAGCAAAGACAGAATGCAAGGTGAAGGTAAGAAGTTGAAGCCAATAAGGTATGGACCTTTCAAGATACTTGAGAAAATTGGTGAGAATGCTTTTCGCCTTGATTTACTAGCTTACATGCACATCTACTCAGTTGTTAATGTAGAAATCTTGAGACTATCTGAACCTTCACTAATTGAAGATCTCGAAGAGCAAAGTCAATTGCCTTCTATTGATGATCTGTTACCTAAATATCTCAATGAATTGCAGAAGACACAGTTCTAGATAGGAAGGTGAGGACAACATGCAGGGGAGATGTTGAGTACCTCATGATTGGACTCAAAGGTTCAAAGCCAGGAAGTGAAAAATGGATAGAGATTGGACAAGTGAGACAACTATATCCTCACTTAGTCGATGCTTGAAAACCAACTTTTGGTGGTCCAAAAGCTTTTTCAGTGGGAAGGCCATGATCTGAATTGGATCCTTAAACACTCTCTAAGTTTTCATGAACTCTGTAAAATTCAAGCCAAAGTTTCAAAGTCTTATAAATGTTGAGCTTATCATAAATAACCTCTAAACATTTGTAATTTGTGAACAACATGGAGCAACAAGGACCCTCAATCAAACGCACAAACCGCTGGCCCATGGTAAATGTGCGCAGGCACAAATTGGAAAAACAGCAGGTCATATAAAGAAATGGAGGAGGTTTTTGATATGCGATTAGTGACAAGTCACTAATCGCATATCGTCGGGAAACCCCTCAAAGAAGGAAAAGCCCCTAAAGTGCCCGAACTCGAAAAAGCATAAAACCCTATGGATATTGCACCGAATCCGTCAGAGGTGGGTCCCACACAAAAACCGGCAGGATATCAAAAGGGCTTTGAGGGGTAAGTACTTTCAATCGAGTCCCACCCGATGCCATACACTAGGTGACATGCGTCCAACGGAAGAGAGAGAAAACTGCTCACATTGGATGGGTAAATGTCATGCTACTTACCCACCCAATATGGATGGAGACCGTAGGATTTGGAGGCTCCAGATTGACGGCGGAAAAGTGATCTGATGGATGACCAGATTCGACGGGGTAAACAGGCCGAATGTATAAGATTTGAAGTCCGGCATGAACGATGAGTTGGTAGAGGAATTAGTTTCATGGGAAATCTTGGAGCAAATGGAAATAATGACCATTCAAGAGAAATGACACTCAATTCATTATGAAACAGGTGGCCACCTCCCTCTGAGGCATTACACAGTGATAATGACACAGAACAAAGGAACTCAAACAGACAGAGGCAGGAGAACCAAAAAGCCGGGAAGCGGAAACAAATAGTCAGAAAGCAGATTGGCTTTAAAGCCACAAACTGACAGAGAGAGAAGCAAGTAGTAGAAGCAGTATAAGCAGAAAGAAAGAAAGAGAGCAAGATTAATTGCAGAGAACAGAGAAGAAGTCGAGCTGACCCACAAAGCAAAGGCAGAATCGAGCCAGACAGAGCCAGAGAGAGTTAGAGAGTCTGTGTACTCCAGAGAAGGCTTGAGAGGTTCAAGCAAACTCCTCTGTATATGCCTGTCAGGTATTGAGTATCATATTTTACTCCTACCATTGTGACCAGTTGAGGTCGAGATTTAGTAAGGAGAGTCTGTGTACTCCAGAGACTTGGGAAATCCAGTATAGTCCTACTGATCATCATTTGTTGAGTGAGATTCAAATCGAGCTCACTGTTGTAAAAACTATGCTTTGAACACATAATAGAGAGGCCACCACTGAAGGATGGACCAGGAGACGTAGCCCAAGAGTATTGGGTGAGCTCCTTATTAAACGTGTTGTGTGTATGTTGCTTATTATGTCTCTCTTACTACTTCAGTGTCTGTGTATTTCACAATCTTATCTATCTGTTGCATAAAATAACATAGGCACACCCCAGCACATGAGTCTGTAATACCTTTATTAATCATATGAGATCATTTATTAATGATTTTAGATCAAGTCCACTCGGATGCGGCAGTCACATCATACAAGGTAAGATAACATGTACAACACTCATGGATCAGTCTAAGATGAGTGTGACAGTTGTTATAGCAAGGTTCAAGTGAAAGGTATGTCTGATGTCCAGTAGAGCAGTCGACATGGATTTTGACAACATTAAAAGCATATGCAACACATTAACGAAAGGATTCATATAATTCCATGTGAATCAGTTCATACACAAGTACATAAGTTAAACAACACATATCACTAAAGTAACCGGAGCAGTCCAAATACAATAATGACATATGCATGAAAATGTATTGGCTCTTATTATATAAAGAAGTGTAAGTCACAATCATACAATACATCCATGTAAACTTGCTGGCCCCAACAGTGGAATGTTACAGGCACATTTTCTTGCTCCTCCAAAGAGATGTACTAGCTTCATGTAGTGGAGAAGCCAAGGCACATTACAATACTTTCCAAGCCTTCTTCAAAATAGTCTAAGTAGAATCTTGGTTGACTAAAAGCCCATACAATGAGTTATGAGGGACTATTTATAGAAAAGGGTGGGGTGACCCTTGACATTACCCTTTGTGACAGTTCAACTATCCTCATGACTCTTCACCTACTCTATGACTATTACGTCCAACTATGGACAGTTGACTTACACTTGACATGACTCAACATTACAATCCACATGTACTCATGTGAGACAACATGGCTTGAGCAAGCCAAGAAAAGAATCACTGACACTCAGTCTGTCGTGGTGAGAGAAACTCTTTGACATGCTTGTGATGGTGAAACTGGTGAGCTAATGCCAAGCTTAGTTGTCTGTGATAGTGTGCATGCACCTCATGGTGACATCTTGTTGTAGCTAACTCTTTCTTTCATTGCAACCGGTGCATTGATTCAGCCCCTTCATCCAACTCATCTACTAACATGTGCATGGTCTTATTGGGTGCAACTGAACCGACATCACATTGATGCATAGTTTCAGTGTTGATCTTCAAGTGTGTGTCGGTGGTCATGCACATCAACTTGCCAAAGTACTCGTTTGGCTCTAGTTGGACTTGCTTGTCTTCGCCTCGGTGATTCTGTTGAATGGATTGGATTTCATGCATGCAAACAATGACATGCATGCTGCTGAATCCCTTGCATGTAATCAACCACACTGCTCACCATGTCTGCTCTGTGTTAGCTACTAGGATGGATATTCAACTTGTCCAGACGTAGTTTCATTCATGAGCGCACGTTGTGCCCACTTCTCTTTCTAATCCTGATACAACTCATTCATATGTTTACGTAGCTTCATTTTCTTCCTGATTTGCTGCTTCACCACACGCAACTCCTTCTTTGTTACATCTTCTACCTTCACACGATCTTCATGTTGCATCGTCACTCCATAGTCAGAGTCTCCAAAGTTTCTTTCATCATCAATGGATCTACTTGAGATTGCAACCTTGTTTTGCCTCTGTAATGTCAATAACCCTGCTCTGGCATTCATTGCATTTGGTATGTTGTCTTTAATTGATGTTAATGATATTGATAATTGTGATTTTTTCACTTCATGTCCTTGTCTATGAATAGCTTGATGTCTTCGTGAGTAGGCAAGATCATAGACACTTGATCGACTGCATCCCCAACCGTGCTATAAATGGTTTCCTCATCTCTGCTCTCCTAGAAACCATTGTACCTATACTGCTAAGAGGAAGATGAACACCTACGATACCTGGAGACATTGCAACACTTAAAGCAAGCATTATGTCAGTTGAAAACCAAAATTAACTTGAGAACTAACTTGCAACATACTTGGGTGAATGACCATGAAGGTTACGCAATTTCGGCTGGAAGGTCGGGAGACCGACTACCAAGACTAGTCAAGGCATAGTTTGGGCTGTTGGGAGACTAACTGAGTGCTAGAACTGCGCAATGCTCAGTCCATTCTGGATGTTGACTGTTGGGATTGTGCAATGCACAATTCCAATTAGGAAGGGCTGCTGGCCTAAGGACAGATCTACGCAATTTCTTGGGCCAAGAAACCACTGTCCTCCAGAAATGCGCAAAACAGTCCTAGAGGCCAGTGTCGGGAAAGAATGCGCAAATTTGGAGAGGAAGGTGAGCCTTCCTTTCCCAGATTGCGCAATGCAGCCTTGGTGAAGGCAGAGCCCGAGCCAAGGTTGGCCCGACTCAGCGACAGGTGACTGAAAGCAAGTAAGCCACTGAATGCATGGTGACACTAAGTGATAGCAGAAGTGATTTATAGTGCATTCAAAACATGAATTAAAGATTCAGCAAACAGATCAACATGCATGTGGGTGAGGCAGTTCTTTGGTTGGGCGAACGTCGGTGAAAAGCAGTTTCATGCATGAAACAACAGTGAGATAGCAACGAAAACTGAAACAGATCTAGGACAAGCTAGTATATATGTAAATGACAACAAGCATTCAAATAAATTAAGCAAATAGTAATCCCGCAAACGAAAACACAAAAAGCGATAGAAATGCAACACAAGGCATGGGAAGTAGGCTTACCCCAAAACAACTGAGATAAATGTGTCGACTGCTCCTAGATGTGATGTGGGATGTCAGAGATGCAAGGTTGATGTGAGGAATGCACTTTACAGTGTTCAGTTGATGAGTTTTGATAACATCGAGGTTATGATGTGCATGCCACGAATCTAAGGGAAGCGACGCTTGGTGGGAGGTTTCGGAAATTCTCCTTGAATGTAACCTCCAACTGCTAAACATAGATCCATGAAACAAGGGATGCCTTTGCATGCTACCTTAGGAGAAGCATCCAATGCATGCAAGTTTGTTTTGTTCAGTCACGGAGGGAACTGGTCAACTCAGTTGCACATGTAAGAGACTGCTCGACTGTTGGAGAAAAATGTGCATTTCTACCTGGGAGGTGGGCTAGTTGCCCAGGAGATTTGCACAATTTCTAGGCATAGCAGCTAACTGCTGCCTAGATTTGTACAAATCCTGGGCTGAATAACGTGCTGCTAGGAAAATGTGCGCAAATTTTGCAGGGAGGGTTGGCTAGCAGGATTGCGCAATCCTGGAGCCCAATAGACTGTCAGAGAGGATTGCAGAATTCCTGGAGGGAAGGTTGGTTGCCCTAGAAATGCATAATTTTCTAGGGGAAGCTGCTTAGCCTGCAACTAGACCTAGTCCGGGTGAGTAGCCTGTGAGGGGAATGGATCAACTATGATCGAAAAGCTTCCTTTGTGCGAGGAAAACACTTGAAGCTTAGGTACTTGATGAAGCAAGACAAAGTGCTTTGTAAGGTTGGTAGGGAGGCTCCAAAACAGGCTAAGGAAAAATTTTGGAGGGTGGTTATAGCTGCTACAACACTTGGCGACACACTGGTAGAACTCCAACTCTCTGAATGGACCTTGTTCATGAAAGGCAAGTCTAACACCTCTGGAAGTATTGTTCATCTCTGAGCTCATCTTGGCTTCACACTAATTTGATTGAAAGGTGTAGCATCTTCCAAACTCTTTGTCGATTGACACATATTCCAAGCCAAGGCAACATAATTGTTTCGATCTGGGTTGAGGGGTATATAGGTGCATAAGCAACATATCATCAGTGTCTTAGTTTCATCTCTGGTGTTGCTCCACTGCCAGTAGGCCTAGACTACTCCCCGGTGGAGTCATATAGGAACACAAGCATGGCTTCGCTGCCAGCAAGCCTGGTTAGTACCCTGATGGAGTTACTTGCATCACCTCTTGGCACAGGAAGCCTTTATTTTCTTTTCCCTTATTCATTTCTCATTTTGATTTTTTTTACTTTTCGTTTTTTTCATTTTCACTGTGCATAGCACTTATTCATTTCAGAGGCGGAATAGGGATCCCAACTTATTGATAGTAGAAGAGGTTTTTCTAGGAGAGAAGTGTTTATTATATCTCTGACATGCCTATTAAGGTTTTCCCCCTTAACTTAGTCTACTTGACTGAGATGACAAGGGTTAACCCAAAAACAATCGACTATAGAAGGTGACACTAGTTAGTGTGCAAGCGTTGTGTTTACACCAAGGTTCACTTCGAACAGTACGTATTTTCCTTCGATGTATCATGGACTAGAAGTAAAAAGCTCATCATATAGAGACAAGATGACAGATAACCAAGTAGTGATAGTTGTACAAGACCTCTTGTACTTTACCCAGCTAGCTTCAAGAGTCATACATGGTTTCATGCAAAACTAACCTATGAATGAAACAAGTCAAAAAACTAACAATCAGCAAAGCAAAGCAAGAGAAGAAGCAAAAATGAAAGTGAAGCAAGTAAACAAACATGCAAGCAATCAAACAAGCAAACAAAGCATGTAAGCAAACAAGCATGCAAGGAAACAACTGAAATCAAAAACTACTCCTACTCCTACACTAAAGGTACATGGGCTTGATCACGTGAAGTGATACTTCCAATGCATCCACCAACACATAGGTAGACCCATGTTGGTGAAGGCTTGGTCTGAAAGCAACCCAGTTGTGAGAACCAGCAGGCAAGAAAGATATAACAATGAAGACAACCACTTCGTGATTCAAAATGCCCATGGGACATAAGTGAGTGCATGTGCATGACGGGTAGTCTGCGGACTTATCATGGTGTTGTCTGAAACTATGTGCAACCTTGAAGCATAAGCACACTCTTGATTATGACATGCATGCAAATGAAAGAAGCAAAGATAACCTGCGTCATGCACGAGTGCTTGCAATGTAATACTCGTCCAATGCATGAGCAATGGGATCCTGTAGTTAGAGTGAAGGAAGTAAAATATGAGTGTTGGATTGATCTTGAGTACATACAGATGAGTGATAAGGAGCCTTGAGTGTTTGAACAATTTCCTGATCGAAAGCAAAACCAACCTCAAGACAGTGAGGGCCTCACATAACCATCAACTCGAGCTGAAGTGCCTCAATGGTCTGTGGGTTTTTGACTTTGTTGATAGATGGATCTTCGTAGAACAGTGGCTTAGACATATTAACAATGATTGAATCAACATCGTGATCGGATGATGAGGTGAAGAGATCACGAAAACCAAGATTAGAAAATTCAGGATGTTGGTCGACATCCTCCTGGTTGGATGAATGACACAAAGGGGTAGATGAACAATGAAAAAACTCATCCTCTGTGTTTCTGGAAAAGAAAGATGAAAGGTCAAGTGGATTTTCAATGAGTAACTTATCCTCTCTGTTGTTGAATGATGGACTAACATCTGGTGAGTCCTGCGAATGATCAACAATGGGTGCATATGTGGATGAAGATACACATGCAAAATCATGTATGGCAGGTTCACCAAAGAGGTTAGGAAAGAAAGGAGGGGACTTGAATAGAAGGGAGTCATCCTTCACTGAGCGTTGATGTTCAAGCTCCCACTCATACTCTTCATGAATGATAATGCATGTTGGTTGTGCAAAATTGACTCTGTCATTGAGTTTTTCCTTGTTCACAACAAGTGGAGAGTATGGAATGGATGAACACAAGACAACATCATCTGGAGGAACACCTAAGTGTGAAGACGGAGGTCAAAGAAAAGAATGCATATGAGAACTCGAAGGACTCACAACCAAATCTGCACGAAAATCTAGTGGAGTGATGTTGGGAGAGTGTGAAGGATGAATAGGTGTGTGAGCATGATCCTCAACATCACTGGGCAGTGGTGGAGCTGCTAAATGAGAGGGAGGCAGATAGTCAGTTGAGACAGTGCCTACTCCCACATGATATTGCGCAATTCCATCAATGAAGAATGTTGAGTGAGGCTTTATATCAAGATTCTTCTTGGGACGAGTAGATTTATTAAGGAAATGCTTGAACCGGTCCCAAAGATAAGCAAATTTCATTTGGCTCTTTGGAGCTTGAAACTGCAAGTCACAAAAGTGCAGCTAAAAATAAATAACGGATTCTTGTGAAGCCCTCTGTTGCTGTAATAGTTTCTGGTCAAGATAGTTTGGATCAAAATGATAGAATGTGTCTTCAATGAGATAACAGAAGTGCTCAAATGAGTGCACGGTGTCAGCTGGTAGGTTGAGCACCCAACGAAATGGAGATTCGTGAACTATGTATGCAAGCAACAAACTATCTTGTTCATCAGAAATATCATCTTCCTCATAAATCATGAAAAGAAAGTTATAGAAGTTCTCAAGCCAAGCCACTTCACCTTCACCATCATATGTGTGAGTGGACAAGAGATCGAAAATATTCCTCGAGATGGAGACATCTTCATGATTCCAAAAACGCCTCAGGGGAATAAGAGTGCAAGACTCCATGAAATATATGCAAAGGTTCAAAACTGGATGGGAGGACACAGCTTGTCATTAGGCCCTCCTTCTAGCACCAAAAATGTTGATGGTGTTGGACCTGCCAACATGTCAAGAGGACCTTCCTGGTAAGAAGTCCCAATTAGACCTCTGACCGTTTGGTGTAGGAATCCCAACAGTGGGTCGTAAGTTAATGCCTTGACCATGGTGTCGCACAGAGGTAAGTAGAATAAATCTGTCAGCAACAAAGGTGTTACTGATGTAGTGAGCTAAGGAAGGTGTATGAGAGGTTCCAACACTTCGAATGGAGAAGGAGGTGAAGGTGAGTTCCAGGTTGAAAGAGATCAGTCCCAACTCGGATAGGAACACACAACACAATGACGTGCACAACTTTTGGCGGAGTAGTCCACTCGGATGCGGTAGTCACATCATACAAGGTAAGATAACACGTACAACACTCATGGATCAGTCCAAGACAAGTGTGATGGTTGTTATAGCAAGGTTCAATTGAAAGGTCTGTCTAATGTCCAGCAGAGCAGTCGACATGGAAGGTGACAACATTAAAAACATATACAACACATTAATGAAAAGATTCATATAATTCCATGTGAATCAATTCATATATAAGTACGTAAGTTAAACAACACATATCACTAAAGCAACCGGATCAATCCAACTACAATAACAACATATGCATGAAAATGTGTTGGCTCTTATTATATAAAGAAGTGTAAGTCACAATCATACAATACATCCATGTAAACTTGCTAGCCCCAATAGTGGAACGTTACAACCACATTTTCCTGCTCCTCTAAAGAGATGTATTAGCTTCATGCAGTGGAGAAGCCAAGGCACGTTACAATATTGTCCAAGCATTCTTCAAAATAGTCTAAGTAGAAGCTTGGTTAACTAAAATCCCATACAATGAGTTATGAGGGACTATTTATAGAAAAGGGTGGGGTGACCCTTGACATTACACTTTGTGATAGCTCAACTACCCTCATGAATCTTCACCTACTCTATGACTGTTACATCCAACTATGGACACTTGACTTACACTTGACATGACTCAACGTTACAATGCACATGTACTCATGTGAGACAACATGGCTTGATAAAGCCAAGCAAGGCATCACTAACACTCAGTCCATTGTGGTGAGAGCTATTCTTTGACATGCTTGTGATGGTGAAACTGGTGAGATGATGCCAAGCTTGGTCATTTGTGATAGTGTGCATGCACCTCATGGTGACTTCTTGCTGAAGCTAACTCTTTCTTTCGTTGCGACGGTGCATTGGTTCGGCCCCTTCATCCAACTCGTCTGGTAACATGCGCATGGTCTTCTTGGGTGTGGCTGAACTGACAGCACATTGATTCATAGTGTCTATGCTAATCTTCAAATTTGTGTTGGTGGTCATGCACATCAACTTGCTGAAGTACTCGTTTGGCTCTAGTTGGACTTGCTTCTTATCTTCGCCTCGGTGAGTGTGTTGAATGGATTGGATTGCATGCATGCACACAATGACATGCATGCTGTTGAATCCCTTGCTTGTGATTAACCACATTGCTCACCATGTCTGCTTTGTGTTAGCTACCGGGATGGATCTTTAACTTGTCTAGACGTAGTTTCGTCCATGAGCGCACGTTGTGCCCACTGCTGTTTCTGATCCTGCTGCAACTCATTCATATGTCTGCGCAACTTCATTTTTTTCCTGAGTTGCTGCTTCACCACACACAACTCCTTATTTGTTACATCTTCTACCTTTGCTTGATCTTCACGTCACGTCATCACTCCATAGTCAGAGTCTCCAAAGTTTCTTTCATCATCAATGGACCTGCCTGAGATTGCAACCTTGCTCTACCTCCATGATGTCAACAACCCTGCTCTTGCATTCGTTGAATTTGGTATGTTGTCTTCAGTTGATGTTCATGATGTTGATCATTGTGATGCTTCTGCTTGATGTCCTTGTCTATGAACAACTTGATTTCTTCGTGTGTAAGAAAGGTCATAGACACTTGATCGACTACATCCCCAAGCGTGTTATAAATGGTTTCCTCATCTCTGCTCTCCTGGAAACCATTGTACCTGTATTTCTAAGAGGAATATGAACACCTATGATACCTAGAGACATTGCAAAACTCATAGCAAGCAATCTGTCAGTAGAAAACCAAAATGAACATGAGAACTGACTTGCAACATACCTAGGTGAATGATCATGAAGGTTGCGCAATTTTGGCTGGGAGGTCGGGAGATCGACTGCCAAGACTAGTCAAGGCACAGTTTGGGCTATTGGGAGACTGACTGAGCGTTGGAACTGCGCAATGCATAGTCAAGTCTTGATGTAGACTGTTGGGATTGCACAATGCACAATTCCAGCTAGGAAGGGCTGTTGGCTTAGGGATAGATCTACGCAATTTCTTGGGCCAAGCAGCCACTGTCCTCCAGAAATGCGCAAAACAATCCTAGAGGCTAGTGTCAGGCAGTAATGCGCAAATTTGGAGAGGAAGGTGAGCCTTCATTTCCCAAACTGCCCAATGCAGCCTTGGTGAAGGAAGAGCCCTAGCCAAGGTTGGCCCGACTAGCCAACGGGTGACTGAAAGCAAGTAAGTCAGTGAATGCATGGTGACACTAAGTGATAATAGAAGTGATTGATAGTGCATGCAAAACATGAATGAAAGATTCAACAAACAGATCAACATGCATGTGGGTGAGGTAGTTCTTTGGTTGGGTGAACGTCCGTGCAAAAAAATTTCATGCATGCGATAGCAATGAGATAGCAACGAAAACTGAAACAAAGCTAGGACAAGCTAGTATATATGTACACGACAATAAGAATTCAAAGAAATAAAGCAAATAGTACTCCTACAAGTGAAAACACAAAAAGCGATAGAAATATAGCACAAGGCATGGGAAGCTAGCTTACCCCAAAACAACTGAGTTAAATGTGCTGACTTCTCCTAGATGTGATGTGGGATGTCATAGCTACAAGGTTGATGTGAGGAATGAGCTTTGCAGCGTCCAGTTGATGAGTTTTGATAACATCGAGGTTGTGATGTGCATGCCACGAATCTAGGGGAAGCGACACTTGGTGGGAGGTTTTAGAATTGCTCTGTGCATGTAACTTCTAACTGCTAAACATAGATCCCTAAAACAAGGGATGCCTTTGCATGTTGCCTTGGGAGAAGTAGCCCATGTATGCAAGTATGTTTTGCTCAATCCTGGAGGGAACCGGTAAACTCAGCTACACATGCAAGAGACTGCTCGACTGCTGGAGAAAAATATGAATTTCTGCCTGGGAATTGGGTTGGCTGCCCAGGAGATTTGCACAATTTTTGGGCAGAGCAGCTAACTACTATCCAGATTTGTGCAAATGCTGGGCTGAAAAACCTGATGCTGGGAAAATTTGTGCAAATACTACTGGGAGGGTTGGCTGGCAGGATTGCGCAATCCTGAGCCCAGTAGACTGTCAGAGAAGATTGCGCAATTCTTGGAGGGAAGAATGGTTGCCCTCCATAAATGCGCAATTTTCAAGGGAAATTTTCTCAGCCTGTAGCTGGACCAAGTCTGGGTGAGAAGCCTGTGAGGGGAATGGGTCAACTGTGATCGACAGGCTGCCTTGGTGCAAGGAAAACACTTGAAACTTGAGTACTTGATGAAGCAAGACAAACTATTGTGTAACGTTGGTAGGGAGGCTCCAAAACAGGCTAAGGAAAAATTTTGGAGGGTGTTTGGAATCAAAACTTAAATCTTGTTGTGTAGTTGCAACAATATTGCGTTTCTCCTTGTTATTAAAGTTTTTTGGTCTCATCTCAGAATGAAGTTTCCAATAGTGGTTTTCATCATGGCCTTATTTAGAAAAAAAATTACATGTGATATTTTCTCCTTCTTTCTTGACAACAACATTTTCTTATATTTTCCTTTTCTTGTTTCTCCATACTTGAATGATTTCTCACTAGTTTCTTCATAAACATTTTTCCCTCTTGCTTCTAAATGGGTTGCTTGTACACAAACTTCATCTAGTTTTGTAGGGTTAAACATGAGAATGGTACGTCCCAAGTAACTATTCAATCCTCTAATGTATTTGATCAAAGTATCTTGTGAGGATAAATCTATACCCAAAATCAAAGCTCTTTTCCTAAATTCTTGAGTATAAGATTGCACATTTTCCCCCTTAGCTTGCCTAAAGTTTTGCCAATCCATAATAGCTTTTGCATGTATGCTAATGGATAAAACCGCCTTCTTATTGCAACAACAAAATCATTCCAAGAGGATAAAACCTTACCATGTTGTTGTAACAGCTATAGCCACCCTCCAAAATTTTAGCTCGCACGCAAATTTCGGAGCCTCTCTTGGATCCTGCGATCGATCATCCTTGGTCACTTGTTGGTAAGCTGATGATTTCAAACTCTTCTCCTTGATCTTAAGATTTTTTCATGTTCATATATTAGTGTAGCATGTGTCATCTTGGGCATATGGATTGTTGTTTGTCATGCAAATGGAATGTTATTTCGCTTCAAGGAAAATCTTGTGTGTAGGAGTTGTTTTCATTACATAGATATGTTTCACACTCCATGCACTCTTGTCACAAAGGTTGTTGCATCAAGAAAAGTATGTCTTATGCATTCTGGATGGTCTACATTGTGTCACTAAGCATCTGTGTGTGATCACAATCGACTCCTATCATTTTTTACATATGTGTCACTGATCTCACACTTAGCAATTTCCTAAGAAACCTAGCCTCATTAAGCTTCCCGTAACTTTGCAGTTTTCTTTTGCAACCATCATGCTTCCTCCCTTGCCTGCTGAAACCCCGTAACTTGTAGAGTCACCAACCAACACTGCTCTCAAACATTACGCAAAGGTGACCTCCTAGGACCCCCATCCCGTAGCAATGCCATGTGCCTCAAAATTGTGCAATGTTGTCCAAGTTTCCCTATTTGTCTCGCATGCAAAAACTGTGCAGATGGGCCTCCCAGGGCCTCGTTCCAGTAGAAGTCACTTATCGCTAAAACATCATTGACCTATCACTTTGTGACAATAGGAAAAGGTGACATGATGATATCACTCCCAAGGAGTTGAGGAGAAGGACTAAGAGACTGAGTAATGGAAAAGATCAAGACCACATGAAAACTTTGGAGGATGCATGATCATCTCGAGGGTAAGTATGGTAAGTAAAGAACACCTTTTGAAGTACACCTCTTAGTTGATTTTGAAAGTCTACTTGTCATTGTCATATCATCTTGTCCTAAGTAACATGTATGTGTGCAAACACAAAAGGTCATTTCAGGTGTTTCCTCTACATGTCTTGCTTCATTTTCTCTTGTTTGTTCAACTGTCATCTTTGGAATGTTGATTATTATGTCACACTTGCGACCTTGTTCTGGTGATGTTGAAGGTTTGTGTTTGAGTTGTGTTCTCTATGTAAACATATACCACACTCACACACGATGTTGTAAGCACTTTCACACAAGTGTCGTCACAATCGCCTGAAGGTCTATCCGAACTATCGCACTTGTCGCTTTCATCATTAGACAATCCCGCAGTCAGTCAAACTGAGCATATGTTGTCTTGTTGGTTCGAGATGTCTTATCGTCAAGTCATGTCAAGTGTGTGTTCACAAGGTCATGTATACATGAGTTTACTCGCTCACACAATTAACTAGTTTTCTGACGATCTATCGATCAGACCAGCCTCCATCAGTCAGTCATCTACTAAGCCTCACTACGCAGTCTTGGCCCTTAGTGACCAAGTACTACTGTCCAGAATTGTGCAGAGCTTGAGGTTGCCTCCCAAGTAGTCTGCATTGCATAATATTGGAATCAACCTAGCTGACTGTCACCTAGAACAATGTAGAAGTTGCCCAAGAAGCCATCTCAATCTGCGATGCCCGCAAGACAATCCATCAAGCCTCTTGTTGGTCAACCGGAGAGTTTGACTGGGAAATGACTCCGAGCTTGACTCCCAAAAATTGTGCAGAATCTATCAACATATTTTCCTTCACTGACTGAAGAAATTGTGCAGATAAGAGGGACATGCACCTACTGCCTGTCACTGCACTATCTATGAAAATTGCACAGTTTTGTTAGTCAGGCCCCCTACGAGCCGGCTTGCTGCACCTCCTAAAAATTGTGCAGTTTTCCTGGATTTTCCACCATTAGCCAAACATGCCTCTCAGCCCAGAAACTGTGCAGGCATGTCTTGCATGCCTACCTCCTAGTCCTGTGTAGTTTTGGCCAGCAAGCTCCCGCAGCCCGCTCCCAGCCTCCCTTGAAAATTTGCATAGTTTTCACTGTCAGTATCCTCTGCTATCCGCCCTGCCTTCCCGAGAAAAATTTCATAGTTTTGCCTCCCAGCTGAGCTAGATTCCGTAGAATGTCACTGTTGAACCAAACTGCTCATCCTATCCTCCCAGTGACTTATGTTCAATTTTTCTTGACAGTGCCCCAGAGCCCCACATCTTGGCCTGAGATGTGCTCTGTGTTGTTTCGAAGGCTTGTCCTCTCTCCTGGTCACCTGCACCTGAAAACGAAAGATGATGCATCATGGTAGCCTTGAAGATTTATGGATTTTATGTTGTCTTGTCATGAGTGATTGCATAAATGGGATGAACAAGGAGTGCATGCTAGAAGACTTTCTTGTGGTTGGACGAACACAAGAAGCATACCAAGTAGAAAGCTAAGGAGACACATGTGCATGCATGAACTATCAAGCGAACACAAAGACCCTTGAAGACTTTATGAACTCTGCCATGTAGAGGTGAAGCTATGGTACACCACAGGCGCACTCATCACTCAGCAACTCGACACAAACATCACCACCAACATGTGCATAGTTGTAGCGACATGTCGAATTGTGTCATGAGTTGCCTCAACGACATCACTACTTTGGATCATAACTTTGTAATCAATGTAATGTAACGTGGAAGTCCAAGAGACCCATGTGTGAAGTCAAAGGTCATGTAAGTCGAAGAGTCATGAGGGAATTCGAATAGTCACAAGGGCCAATTTCATCCTTGGCTATATATACCCCTCATTTGTAAATGTAAAAGACTTTTCACCTTAGCTCCTCCTACATAGCCTTGAGAGTCTATAGTCCTTTCTTTGAGGAGCGAGTAGTCACTCCAACGCCCTGCTATCAGGGTTAGTGATGTATGGTGTACAGATGTGTCTTGGATATTTCACTTAATTCAAAAGCCTGATAACAGGCCAACACGATTTCACCTGTGCAGATTACTTCATCGGACACTCAATAGATTCATCCTTGTAAACTTTTTATAACGACCACCATACTCGTGTGGACTATTCCGTTGGGTGTTGTATGTGATATCTGTCCACTTTGTGTTTATGACTGTCGCATCTGTATGGACTACTTCGCTGGAAGTTTCGCATGTCCTATTGTGTTGTGTGTCTATAACCGTGTTGGGACTATTCCCTTTCGACTTGAGACTCACTCTCACCCTCTTCCTCTGCAGTGAAAGAAATTTGACACAAGCAACACTAAGCACTCACCAGGCACATGAACCTCATTGTTTGAAGACTAGGTCTACTACTCTCATGTGTTGACAAGCAAGAGCTAAGGCATATCTTTAAGATAATGGAAACCGGGCCATCTTACCGGATGGGACTCCTACATGAAATGGTGTGAGGTCTAGTTGGAACTTCATACTGGGGAGATCCCCTGAATGTTGGTGGGTCCAGCACCATCAACATTTCTAGTGCTAGGAGGAGGGCCAGATGACACGTTGAGTCCTCACAATCTGTTTTTGAATCTCCGTATAATTATCATGAATAAACACATAATTTCTCTTCCGGAGTGTATGTCTTATGGGAACGACTTTGAAATCTCAGAGAAGCTCTGGAATTTCTTGTCACAATACACATATGAAGGTGAAGGTGGAATGACCTTGCTTGAACATAGAATTGCCTTAGTATTTATATATCAAAAGTATAAAATCCATGAAGATTACATGAGGTGCATGTTGTTCATACACACGCTTTGAGGGCACCCGTTGCATTGGTGTGCCACGCTGCCCAAGAACTCTATTCACCCTATCACTCAATTGACCATAGAGATAGACGATGATTTCCACCATTTTGACTATCAAGCACTCAATAAAGAAATTCTAAAATTACGGAAAGCACCTGATGAATCTATTGAGAAATTTCACACATGCTTTTGTAATATTGCATACTGATTTCCTAAAGATGAAATTGATTGGGAATTTCTCAATGGAATATTTATGTATCTTCTTTATATATTCAAAAATACACAATTCTTAGAATCATTCAAATACATCCCAACATACCTCGGTGTTAGCGCTACCATATCTAAGATGGACGAGGTCGCTGTCACAAGTGATTGTCCGTCCTCATCTCATCAAACAACTCTGGCTCCATAGTACAAGGTGGGAGAAGGTGCACACACATTTGTTGAACTGTCACATCCTCCTACCCCTCCTGCTCTTGATATCTATGCAAATTTGGCTTGCAAGATTGTTGGTTTTCAAGTGGATTTGTTCCCTCGACATTTGTCCCTATGTTCCATTGATTATCTGGATTGTACTCTGTTGTGTTCTCCTGTTCCAGACTCCACATCTTGTGTTCATGAGGATCAATTTGTTGACAGAGTTTGTATTATGCAGCCAACCTGTGCTATCATTTATGATGGGTGTGTGTGGGAATCTGAAGAAGGACCTGTGGTGAAGGATGACTTCTTCCATCCGCGCCTCATCCACTCTATCCTGGCATCTCTTGTGATTCTGCCACTTTTGATTTTCCCTTTGAAAACTTATCTCTAGAGGTTTCTACTTCTGATCATTCACAGGACACACCAGATGTCAGCGTAGCATTACATCTCAGAGAGGACACATCTTCCTCAATAAATTTGTCCCATCTCTCATCTGTCCTTTTTGAAAACACAGAGGGTGCACATCCTTGTTTCTCATTTACCCTTATGCATGATTCATCATATCATTAGGATACCGATGAGCATCCTGAATTTTCTGATCGTGGTTGTCTTGATCTCTGCACTTCTTCATTTGATCACGATGTCGATTCACTCACTGTTAATCTTCCTAAGCCACCAGTCTCTGAAGATCTATCTATTGACAAAGTGGAAACCTCGCAGGCTATCAAGGCAGGTCAGCTTGAGTTGATGGTTATGTCAAGCCCTCGCTATCCTGAGGTTAGTTCCACTTCTAATCAAAAAATTTGTGAAACACCCAAAGCTCCTCATCACTCATCTATATGCATTGAATATCAATCCAATACACAAATTTCACTTCCTACACCTAAATCACATGATCCCATCACTCATGCATTGGAGGAATCATAAACGTCAAGGACACTTTCAAGGTGTAAGTTGTCTCCCTTGCTCATGTTTTCTTGTCTCTCACAGTCAAGAGAGTGTGCATGCTTATCATCTGCATGTAGTGTGTCACAACACCATGTTAAGTCCGCAAAATTACTATCTTGTGCATTCGCTCTTTTCTTTTCTGTGGATGTTTTAGAACTCGGAGTGTGTTGGTCTCCGCTGATCAATCTACCTTGTTCACTAGTTTACATGCATATTTTTCATGCCTTCGCCAACATGGACCAACCAATGTGTCGGTGGCTACATTGGAAATATCACTTCATGTGAGTAGGCCCATGTATTGTTTAGCGTAGGAGTAGGAGTATTCTTTGCTTCTTTCTTTGCTTTTCTTTCTAGTTTGCATGTCTATTTTCTTGCTTACTTGGTTTGGTTTGCTTGCTTGCAGAGAGATGATGCAAGTAACTCCGTCGGGGTACTAACTAGGCTCATTGGCAGCAGAGTGATGATTATGTTCCTGCATGACTCCGCAGGGGTACTTTCCAGGCCTGCTGGTGGCGGAGCAACACCAGAGATGAAACTTAAAATCTAAAAATTATATTGATTTTCCATCCATATACCCCTCATCCTCAATCAAAACAACGAAGTTGACTTGGCTTCGAATGTGTGCTGATTGATCAAGATAATGGCAGGGACTACATGTTTCACACAAGCTAGTGCTGAAGCCATCACGATCAAAGAATCGAAAAATACTTTCGAAAGGGTTGGACTTGCTTTTGAAAAAAAAAGGTCCATTTAGAGAGTTGGGGTTCTACCAGTGTGTCACCAATGTTGTAGCGGTTACAACCACCCTCCAAAATTTTGGCTTGCATGCAAATTTTGGAGCCTACCTTGGATCCTGCGATTGATCATCCTTGGTCACTTGTTGGTAAGATGATGATTTCAAGCTCCCCTCCTTGATATTAAGAATTTTTCATGTTCACATATTTATACAGCATGTGTCATCTTGGGCATAGGGATTGTTTTTTGTCATGCAAATTGAATGATGTTTTGCTTCAAGGGAAATCTTGTGCATAGGAGTTGTTTTCATTACATAGATATGTTTCACACTCACTTCACGCACTCTTGTCACAAAGGTTGTTGCATCAATAAAATTATGTCTTATGCATTCTGGATGGTCTACGTTATGTCACTAAGTGTTCGTGTGTGATCACAGTCGAGTCCTATCACTGTTTACATTTGTTTAACTGATCTCACACTTATCCATTTTCCAAGCAACCTGATGAGCCTAGGTATTGCGGCAAGAATGTTGCAACTCTCAGGGCTACCAACTTTACTTATCAACACGGGGTTAGTACATACTTGGAGGTGACTGTGCTATATACACAAGTAGAAGTGAAGGTCCTGCCTATTGTCGCTGCTCATCTGGCAAGAGACCCTAGATGTTCCAAGCTAGACTTCTATAGGGTCAAAAGAAGCTTGATTTTGATGGAAGGAGAGCAAAACTATTCTAGGAGAGAGCTATTCTACTGTATAAATGAAGAAAACAACATGCAAACCTAAATCACCATAACCTAATTAATCATGAAAACAACAAGACTAAGCAGAATTTCTTAGCAACACTAACCTAATGATAACTATCTAAGTTGCAGGAGTAAAGTAGCAAAACTAGACTAAGGGGTCAAAATTGGAATGAGGCTAAGTCTATGTATAAGCGGAAGAAGTGGTCAGAGGTCAAAATGGTGAAAAGAGGATGTAATGAGCAACAACACATGAGGACCTTTGGATCAGGCGGGTGAAGGGTAAATGAACGGTTGACATTGGACAGTAGGAGGGTACATAGGCAAATGGGCGGACATGGTGGACTAACAAGATGGACGTTTCGGATTATATCGTGGAGGCGATAGGAAGATGAATGGTGGAGATCGGCCAAGCCAGTTGGTGATCAAGTGATGCGACAACCATCATATCTAGCAGCGCAGACCGACGGTGGAGATTGAAGCAGGCAAAAGAAAATGTGCGGAAATGACAAGCGGGTTTGGAGGGCGGTAAGCGGGATATCACACGCCCTCAAAGCTATAAATGGTTTTGTAGAATTTTGCATGATTAGCCTCCCCATTTGACATGTAGCACGGGGAAACTACCCATATCGCATGCCCTCCACCCGATAACGATCGGACAGAAATCCACGCGATATCGCATGATGACCGTTGGATCTAGCAAGGAAGATCTACTACGGGGATGTGACTGAGCAAGTTGGCGAGTGGGTGCATGACAACTGTTGGATATAACAAGGCAAATCGATGGTGGGGATTCAAACGGCAAAAAATTCAAACATGAAAAGTGGATTGGGAAGCAATTGGTGGGTTTTGTGTGTGAAATGCGATCGATGGTTAAAAACCATTTGAACGTGAATTAATAGCTCTAGCTGAGCGTTTTAGGTTGAAGGAGAATGAAATGGGAACGTGAGTGAGGTCTAAATGATAGAAGGAGAGCAAACAAGCTAATAACCATTGAAGCGGCAAAGCACTATGAAATGACTTCAGTGACTGTATTAAACGACAAAACTCCATGAAAATCAAAACCCTGTGTTTTTGGGGTTGTTGCAGGGTTTCTTCCTCACACCATAGTCCTAGAGGGAGGAGGTGAGGCCGAGACACCTGTGAGAAACCTTGTGGATATTTTTCTTTGCCAACCTACTGATTAGATGAAAGCATGAATGGAACAAACTGAAACACAACTACTCTGTTCTGCACCACTATAATGAAACTGCAACTATTCAAGCAAATGAACAGAAAACAGGAAGCTACTTAAGTCAATGAGCAGGAAAGCCATGAATCTGTGTTGAACCACTAGAATGAACATGCATCTACTTAACCAAATGAACAATCAAACCATGCATCTATGCTACTACTGTAATGGAAATGAACTACTTGAGAAAATGAACAGAAAGCATGAATCTATACTGTTGTTGTAATGAGAATGCATATGATTAAATAAACGGACAAAAATCAAGAAGCTATGCTACTTAACAATACAATAAAGAGGAGCTTTGGCTGCTAGGGTCAGGCCCTAACCTAAGAATTTCAGCCCCTCAGAGTTAACTCGGTGCTGGCTCGAATCAAAACTCATCTTCATTATAAATCAAAATTTGTATTACATCAAAACTGTTACAAGTCTACAACCGAACAAAATGTATGAATACTTGCTAACTGACTCACTGGTGACTCCCTAGCTAACTGGTAACTAACTAAAAAAACTGAGGTCCTAAGCCTCTTTATTTATACATCTGAAGTCTCAATGACTTTCCTCAAAATTAGGGTGGTACAACTCCCAACTTAATGGTAAATTGTCCTTTCACTTTCACTAGCTCGGCTGCCTTCTAGTAGGGAGGTTGCTTGTACTTCCACTTGCTTGGCTATCTTTTAGTACTCCTGATTTGGCTGTTTGTACTTTCAGCTAATGGAGGGATATTCGAATGGATGGGTAGTAAATGAGGAGGATTTACCACCTGTAATTCCTCTCCCTTGTCCCATCTGATTTTTTACCAAGGTCTTTTACCATAGTTCCTTGCTTTTACCTTTTATCCCTGCATTTCCCTCACTTTTATCCTTTATTCCTACATTACATGCACATTAGACCACAAAGCAAAAATATCCAACTCTAACTCATCTCATAAGCAAAATATAATCAAAAGTATGCAATAAGTTGTGAGAATAGTTGGTTTGACTAAGCTAGCAGGTGAATTAAGGCCAATTAAGGCCCATATAATTACTCAATGATGAGGCTCATCAACACCCCCCTACTGAAAGTGTTGCTCATCCTATAAGAAATTTAGTGGCTCTGGTAGCCTGTCTGACATCTCATGCTTCTATTGTGGTCTTCTTTTCTTGTTCATAGGAGCCTAATTTCCTTTCTACTTCTCCCCACCGATATTCTTTGATCTTCAAGCTATGTGGCAGTGTGTTCCATCTCTTTTAGCAGGCATGCATATTATCATTTTTTTTAGTAGCCTAAACATATCCTCAAAATGTGTACTTGCTTGCCCTTAGGTAGCAAGATATCTCAGTGCTAGCTGAGGATTATTTGCAATTAGATTATGGGTGTTGATTGGGGCCATGGGATTTGATTGTTCAGCTGCTTCTCTGTCCCTGAAGCCACCTAGCTCTTTTGTTTCTTGCTGCTCTTTATTTTTTGTTTCAATGCCTTCTTCTTCTTCCCTTCTTCTTCTTCTGTTTTTCTTTCTTATCCCTATCAGTTTCTTGCTTCATTTCCTCCTCTGTTTCAACATCATCCTCCTTGTGTTCTTCTTCATCATGTCCCTCTGTATTATTTTCTTCTTTATCCATCTCATCCCCATCTAGCTCTGTATCTTCTTTTTCTTGTTTTTCCTCCTCCTTACTGACAAAAGGACTAACACCATAGATGAAGGTTTTGATGTCATCCTCTACTGGTAAGTCATTGAAGACTATCCATGTTATAGGGATCTTGAGGTTTTGGAGGGCATCCTCAATGAGGGCTCTGATCAACCCACAGTGAACTAACTGTTGGGAATTTCCTATCTTCTCTTTTCTGCTGGAATCCATGAGTGACTGCATCAAGAATTCTAAAATGGTTGCCATAAAAAATATTGTATCTACCCTCACATGAGATATACTTGATGAGAATCTTGCTTGTGAGGCTTGAAGAGGAAATGAGCAAATTCTTGAGAAAACATAATTTCCTGTGTATTTAATCCACTAGCTATTTTAAGAGGAAATTGGCCACCTTTTTACTTTCAAACCAACTACCTCTTAACCTTTACAACTTTTGATCAAATGATGCATATGAGTGAGAGAGTAAGATACTTACCTGTGGCCTTAATGCCACACTGCAAGTGTCAAAGATCAGAGGTGCTACTGATGGTCATTATTCTTCCTCCTCTGTTGTCTGTTGATGGTGTCTATGACTGCAGATCTGATGTTGTTGTTGCTATGTAGTCATCTTTCTTCCTCCCCTATTGTCTGCTAATGGTGTCTGTGAGGATGCTGCAATGAATGGACACAGGGAGTAGGAGTGTGTGTGAAGGCAGGGACGAAGATAATGGATGAGGTGATTATGTGGAAAACACAATCTTCTCCTAAATTGAATCAATGAAGTGAAAAACAATGGAACTGATGGAGGGATGCATGGTAAGGAGTGGAGGAGATGAATATATGTGAGGCAAGGTTGCATTTTGATCTTCTCCTTGCTCCTTTCCTATTCTTTCTCATCCACCTACAAATAATAATTATGTTTTTTTTCTTTTTTTCCAACCCATTGATTGCGTCATGGAGGTTTTCAGTTAATGAGCCAATCTAAGGCACCTCAAAGGAGGTTTTCACCTTAGATTTTTATCATTATTTTTTATTTTTATTTTTTTCTACCCTACTCTACTTGAAAAACGAAATCACTTTTAAGTATAAGAATACTTCCAATGGAGCCAAGTGTACATCAAGATGACGTGGGGGCTTGAAATGTATGATGTGTCATGTACTTGGATTTCAGAGACCAAATGATTTTACTTTGAAAGGATCAAGCATATTTGAGGAAGAGAGTGATGCTGCAGTTGAGTGACTATTTAGAACCATACTTCAATGTAGTTTTGATATCCCTGGTCTGCATGCTGATTTGGATCATATTGGATTGCTTCTTCATTCATGACCTTCAAATATTCCTCTTTTTGCTGAGTGTTCTCTTGAACATATGGAGGAATCGATGGTAACCATGACGGAGCTTTCTTCATTTCCGATTTTGCTGTCTGTTCTTCATCAACTGCAGCCCCTGGTTCTTTATCTACTCTTTGGACCCTTCTTCTTATGTATGTTGTCTTTCAATGACATTACGATAATCTCTCTTTTGCAATACTCTTCCTGAGCTATGGTGAATACCATAGATCTCAATAGGAGATGCTTTGTAGCGTTGTATCTCATCATTGTAAGTGGGCTGACCTACTTCAATGTGTGGGTTTGGAAATGGTGGTACAGGTAGTTGAGTGAGAGCGTATAGTTGAGATGGATGTGGATGGGGTTGTGGTTGTGGTGGAGGTGAATGGAAAGGATAGCATGGAGGTTGGTATGGAGGATATTGAGGAAAATACTGAGGATATTGAGGATATTGTGGATATTGTGGATGTTAAGGATGGCTCCCATAAGTTCCTTGCCAACCTTGTTGCCAAGATTGGTTTTGGGGTAGTGATGGCCAATGTTTCCAAGGAAAAGGTGTGTTCCAACTACTTGGAGGTGGATGTGCATAAGCTTGAAATTCTGAATTAGGCTTTTGCATCATATCAGGCTGAATAAGTTGTCATGGTCCTCTTGGAGCTACATAACATTGTTGCATTGGCAATGGACTTGGTCCATTGTCCTCCTGGTGAAATTTCTTCAACCTTGGTAATGATGGACAATGTCTAACATCCTGTGATTCTGCAACATAGATATCAACATTTTCTTTTCCTTCATCTTGCATTCTTAATATTTCTACTTGTTTTGTTAGATTTCTAAGAATTTCTGCTTTAAAATCATCAAACAAATTTACAAGTTTAGCTTGACTTACTACTCTTGATGTTGATTTACCTACTCTTGCTTTTCCTCTTGATATGTGTTTGCATGTTTCACAAATTTCCTCAAATGACAATTGGTATACATCACCTTTACTCATGATATTAAGGAGATCAATCCATTCATCCCTAACTGTTCTTAGTAAGAGGGTTTTTAGTGTGTCAGATCCTAAGTGATGTAGTTTTTCCCTCTTAACATTGTACATGAACCTCTCTGTTAGATCCTCTAGACTCTCATCTTCTCTTTGATTCATTCTAAATATTTCTTCTTAAAGATCATGATTTTTATATTTGTCTAGAAATATCTTTTGCATATCATTTCATGATCTTATTGAATTAGTCCCTATGATCATGAACCATCTAAGAGCTCTATCCTTTAAAGTTGTTGGAAACAGCTCTGTTTTTGATTTTTTGATAAATAACCATAAGATATACAAATAATTTCAAATTCAAGGAGAAAGGTTTCTAGATCCTCTGACCCTAGACCATGAAATTTTGGAAGAAAGGATGGAGGGATGTTCTTCATGTGCACACTACCATCAGTGTATTTAATGGAAAATCAAAGAGGATCTTCCTCATTGTCATCATCTCCATCCATTTCTTCTACATTCTTTGCCATTTTCTTCTTCTACCTACAAGAGTGAAAGGTGATGTGGCTCTTACTGCACCACATGATCAAATGGGGGGGGGGGGGGGGGGGGGTGTTGGGTTGGTGTTGGATAATTTTTTTGTTTTTATTTTTATGATTGAATGGAAAACTATAATGCAATGCAATTTTCTACTTTTGAAATTAAATATGCCTAATGCAAATATTTTTGTTTTGTTTTTTGTTTTGTTTTGTTTTGCAGAAATGAAATTGTTGAATTGAATGAAAACCACTAACAAAAGGAAACTACTTGCTGAATTGAAATTGCTAAATGAATGGATACTTGAAGAATGGAAAGGAAACTATATTAACTTACAGAATGGAAAGGAAAGCAAATAAATGACAAAATGAAAGAAAGAAACTAGATTACTTTTGCAAAAATAAACTAATGGAAGAAAGTTGGAAACTAGAAAATAGAAGAAAAGATCAGTAATCACTACTACTCTGACACCTCCCCGACAACAACCCCAAAAAGTAATGAGCCTAGGTATTGCAGCAAGAATTTTGCAACTCCTAGGGCTATCATCTTTACTTATCAACCCAGGGTTCATACAAACTTGGAGGTGACTGTGCTATATACACAAGTAGAAGTGAAAGTATTGCCTATTGTCACTGCTCATCTGGTAAGAGACCCCAGGGGTTCCAAGCCAGACTTCTATAGGGTCAGAAGAAGCTTGATTTTGATGGAAGGAGAGAAAACCTATTTTAGGGGAGAGCTATTCTACTAAAGAAATGAAGAAAACAACATGCAAACCTAAATCACCATAACCTAATTAATCATGAAAATAGCTAGACTAAGCAGAATTGCTAAGCAACACTAATCTAATGCTAATTATTTAAGTTGCTGGAGTAAAGCAGCAAAACTAGACTAAGGGGTCAAAAATGGAACGAGGCTAAGTCTATGTATAAGCAGAAGAAGCGGTCAAAAGTCAAAATGGTGACAAGAGGATGTAATGAGCAACAACGCATGAGGACCGTTGGATCAGGCGGGTGAAGGGTAAATGAACGGTTGAGATCGAATAGTGGGAGGGTACGCAGGCAGATGGGTGGACATGGTGGACTAACAGGATGGACGGTTGGGATTATATCACGGAGGTGATCAACAGATGAACGGTGGAAATCGGCCAATCCAGTTGGTGATCGGGTGAAACGACAGCCTTCAGATCAAGAGACAGATCGACGGTGGAGAGTTCAAGGCGATAAAGCGATCAGGTGATGTGATAGCTGTCAGATCTAGCAGGGCAGATCGACGGTGGAGATTAAAGTGGGAAAAAAAACGTGCGGAAATGGTGAGCGAGTTTGGAGGGTGGTAAGCGGGATATCATGCGCCCTCAAAGCTGTAGATGGTTTTGTAGAATTTTGCATGAATAGCCTCCCCGACCGACATGTAGCATGGGTAAATCACCCATATCGTGTGCCCTTAGCCCAATAACAGTCAGACGAAAATCCACCCAATATCATACAATGGTCGTCAGATCTAGCAAGGCAGATCTATGGTGGGGATGTTATCAAGCAGGTTGATGAGAGGGTGTGCGGAAACTGTTGGATCTGACAAGGCAGATCAATGGTGGGGATTTAAAGGGAAAAAAATTCAAACGCGAAAAGTGGATTGGGCAACGATTGGTGGGTTTTGTGTGTGAAAAGCGATCGACGGTTAAAAACTGTTTGAACATGAATTAATAGCTCTTGTTGAGCGTTTCAGGCTAAAGGAGAATGACATGGGAACGTGAGTGAGGTCTAAATTACAGAAGGAGAGCGAACAAGTTGATGACCATTAAAGGGGCAGAGCACTATGAAATGACTTTAGCGACTGTATTAAATGACAAATTGCAATAATTTGTGAGAATAGTTGGTTTGACTAAGCTAGGAGGTGAATTAAGGCTAATTAAGGCTCATATAATTACTCAATGATGAGGCTCCTCACAACCTAGCCTCATTCAACTTCTTGGAGCTTTGAACTTTGCTTTTACAACCATCATGCTTCCTCCCTTGCCTACCGAAACCCCGCAACCCGTAGAGACCCCAGCCGTCACTGCTATCAGAAATTGCGCAGAGGTGCCCTCCAAGGACTCCCATCTCATAGCAGTTTCCTACGCCTCAAAATGATGCAGTGTTTTCCAAGATGCCAATTCTATCTTGCATGTAGAAACTACGCATATGGGCTTCCCAGGGCCTCATTCCGAAAACAGTCACTTCCCGTTGAAACAACGTTGACCTATCACTCAGTGACAACAAGAAATGGTGACATGATGAGATCACTCCCAAGGAGTTTACAAGAAGGACCAAGAGACCGAGTAATGGAAAATATCAGGACTGCATGCAAACTCTATCAGATGCATGATCATCTCGAGGGTATGTATGTTAAGTAAAGAACACCTTTCGAAGTACACATGTTAGTTGAATTTGCAGTAATGCTTTTCATTGTCATATGATCCCATCCTCAATAACATGCATGTGTGCAAACACAAAAATTCATTTCACGTGTTTCCTCTACATGTCTTGCTTCCTTTTCTCTTTTTTGGCTAACTGTCGTCTTCGGCATGTTGATTGCTATGTCATGCTTGTGACCTCATTCTGGTGATGTTTAAGGTTTGTGTTTGAGTTGTGTTAGTTATGTAAACATCTATTGCACTCACACACAATGTTGTAAGCATTGTCACGCAAGTGTTGTTAGGGTCGTCTGAAGTTCTATCCAAACTGTCGCACTTGTCGCTTTCATCATTAGACAATCCTGCAGTCAGTCACATTGAGCATATGCTATCTTGTTGGTTGGAGATGTCTTGTCGTCAAGTCATGTTGAGTGTGTGTTTGCAAGGTCATGTATACATGAGTTCACTTGCTCACACACTTAACCATTTTGCCAAATATTTGTCGACCGGACCACCCTCCATCAGTCGGACCTCCGTTGAATTGCACTACGCAGTCTCAACGCTCATTGACCAAGTACTGCTGCCCAGAATTGCGCAGATCTTGAGTCTGCCTCCCAGGTAGTCTGCATTACACAATCCTAGAATTGACTTGGCTTACTCTCACTCAGAACAACACAAAAGTTTCTCAAGAAGCCATCTCAATCTGCGTTGCTTGCAAGCCAATCCATCAAGCCTTCCGTTGGTCAACCAGAGAGTTTGACCAGGTAGTAACCCCAGGCTTCACTCCCAAAAATTATGCATAATTTGTCAACATAATTTCCTCTGCTAATTGAAGAAATTGTGCAAAAAAGAGGGACAAACACCCGTTTCATGTCACTGCACTGTCTCTGAAAATTTCACAGTTCTGTGAGTCAGTCCCCCTGCCAGGCGACTTATTGCTCCTCCTGAAAATTGTGCAATTTTCCTGGACTGTCCACTAGCTGCCTGACACCCCTCTTAGCCTGGAAACTATGTAGACATGTATTGCATGCCTGCTTCCCAATCCTGTACAATTTTGGCCAACAAGCTCCTGCAACCTGCTCCCATCCTCCCTTGAAAATCTACACAGTTTTCACTGCAAGTGTCCTCTACTGCCCATACTACCTTCCAGGGAAAAATTGTGTAGTTCTGCCTCCCAGTTGAGCCAGATCCCATAGAATGTCACTGCTAACCCTGAATTCTCATCCTATCCTCTCAGTGACCTTTGTGCAATTTTTCTTGATAGTGCCCCAGAGCCCTGCATCCCAACCTCACATGCGCTTTGCGCTATTTCGGAGCCTTGTCCTCTCTCTCGGTTACTTGCACCCAAAAACGAAAGATGATGCATCATGGTAGACTAGGATATTTCTAGATTTGATGTTGTCTTGTCATGAGTGATTGTAGAAATAGGTACATGGATGACACATGGCACGATGACGAACAGGATGAACAAGGAGTGCATGCTAGAATACTTGCTTGTGGTTGGACGAACACAAAAAGCATACCAAGTAGCAAGTGAAGGAGACACATGTGCATGCATGAACTATCAAGCAAACACCAAGACCATTGAAGACTCTGCGCACGCTACCATGCGAAGTTGAATCTATGGTACACCATGGGAACACTCATCACTCAGCAGCACAGCAGCTCGACATGAACAACACTGCCAACATGTGCATACTTGTAGCGTCATGTCGAGTTGTGTCATGAGTCACCTCAACCACATCACTACTTTGGGTCATAACTGTGTAATCAATGTACTGTAATGTGGATGTCCAAGAGACCCACAGATGAAGTCAAAGATTCATGTAAGTCGAAGAGTCGCGAGGGAAGTCGAATAGTCACAAGGGCCATTTTCACCCTTGGCTATAGATACCCCTCATTTGTACATGAAAAATTATTTTCACCTTGGCTCCTCCCACATAGCCTTGAGAGACTATAGTCCTTTCTTTAAGGAGCGAGCAGTGGCTCCAATGCCTTGCTATCAGGGTTAGTGATGTATGGTGTACGGATGTGTCTTGGAACTTCTGCTTTATTCAGAAGCTTGTTAAGAGGCCAACACGTTTTCACACATGTATTGTATTTGTTTGTAAGACTATTATTTGGATGCTTGTAATGCATGTTGCTTTAACCTGTACTAAGATAGTTGAACTATTTCATTTGTTTTAGAGAATATGCTATTGGAAATGTGTTGTATTAATTGTTAACACTGTCTCACCTGTGTGGACTACTCCATCGGACAATAAACATGTTCATCCTTGTAAACTTGTTATAACGACCATCACACTCGTGTGGACTATTTCGCTGGGTGTTGTACGTGCTATCTGTCCACTTCGTGTTTGTGATTGCCGCATCCGTGTGGACTACTCCGCTGGAAGCTTCACATGTCCTGCTATGTTGTGTGTCTCTAACCGAGTTGGGACTATTCCCTTTTGACTTGAGAGTCACTCTCACCCTCTCCCTCTGCAGTGAAAGAACTTTGACACAAGCGACACTAAGCACTCAACAAGCACACAAACCTCGTTGTTTTAAGACTAAGTATACTACTCTCATGTGCTGACAAGCAAGAGCTAAGACATATCTTTAAGATAATGGCAACCGGGTCATCATACCAGATGGGACTCCTACACCAAACGGTGTGAGTTCTAGTTGGGACTTCTTATCGAGGAGATCCCCTAAATGTTGGTGGGTCCAACACCATCAACACATGTTTCTTCATGTCCTCTTGAGTTTTATCTTCCCACCTTATAAGTGTTGCACCATCCAATCTAAGAGAATCAAGTTGAATTTTTGTTTCATCGTCCTTGATTTTTTTTATCCTACAATACACTTCAATTTGACGAATCCAACTATCTAATTTCTCAGCATCTACCTCTCCATTGAACATAGGCAATTCAAACTTAGTATAAATCTTTAGCAAAGGAGTTTGACCATGTCCTTTTGGAAAATTTGGAGGTGTTTGTTTTAGTGAAAGGGTAGAAGAAATAGAAGATGAGGATGAGGATGATGGAGGTGAAGGTGGTGGTTTTTCACCATTCCCTCCATTCCCTTTGGAGGCTTGTCTCCTTTTCCTCCATATCCTTTTGGAGGTTTTGAGCTCTCTCCATACAACCTTGCATTTTTCTCTTCATAAAGAACTTTTACTATTTCAGATGTCTTAAAGAATGCTTTTCTGAAATTTCTTGCATCTTCAAACATCCCTTCATAACCTTCTTCATGTCCCATGACTATTGAAGCTTGATGTGTGTTTGTTCTCCTTGAAACAATTTGAGATCTTGGCTCCACAAGTGATCTGAATTTGAAACTACTTGTAAATTCTTAGCAAGGTATTCAATTCAGTAAACATACATGTTTAAGTGATGTACATGTCTTGCAGTTAAAAACAAATGAGTTTTTCAGCTGTTTATGACCCTTTTATGTGTAGTAGAATTAATTCATTTCTTTGTTTAACATACTAAAACATATTTATTCAGGAAAATAACTCAACCAAAGATGCAAAAGAAGCTGATAACACAGTTCACCCCTCCTGGGCTACATCTGTCGGGTCCAAGGCTCCCAAATGGGCATGTCCTTGATTTGATTAAAAGCTCAAAATGATTGTACAGCTGAATACAAGCCTCTACAGGTGAAATAGACTGTAAAAATGGATTCATAACACTCAAATCCTTTAGGATTGACTACTGTTCACCTCCTGTGGGTACCTGCAACCCCATACAGCTCTCACAATGCTGGGCCCTAGTCGCTCCTAGAACTTCCACAGAGCAAATACACCTGCAAACTACCTCTGATTGCTCTCTAACCTGTCCCAATGGCTTCAGCATCATCTGAATACTCAAAATAAAATAAAAAATTCGTCCAAAAAGGACTTTCCTAGCCAAAGTTATGGCTTATTTACTGAACTGCCAGTTTGCCCTGAAAAGACTCCCAGTTAGCTAAAGTTAGAGTCCAGTTAGGCCTGCCAATTTTGGCGCTCTCCGCCAAACCCGCCACTATAACTGACCTGACCACCAGATTAGCAGTTGGGGTTTGAATGCGCATGTGAACACCTTAACGAATGGGCAGTTTACCTCAGAGTTTGCGCCATGCCTTTTAATGAACAGTTAATAAAACTGAGTGTTAACCCACATTGTCCGCCATATATAATGTGACCACGTATTTAACACATAACTGTTATGTGTTGGCGGGTTATGGACAAGCTCCCGGTCACGGGGCCGTGGTCTTATGGCGTGTGGGGGGAGGGGGGAGCTGGCCCCCTTTGGGCCCCGCCTTAATACAAAACCAAACTTTATAAAATATTTCTGCCACCCATTTAACAAATGTGACCCCGGTGGCGCGTTGGTAAGGCGTGGTTGTTGGAGCGCACAGGTCATGTGTTCAAATCCGGATTCGACCCAAACTATTTTAGAACTGCACCAACGTCATGCTGATGTCACCCGAGCCACGTGGCGGCCTCCGGATTTGTCACATGGCAACTTGCTATTCGTTGCCAAAGTGGAATATTCTATTTTAAATTTTTTTGAAAAAAAATTCAAAATTTCAATGTTATTGGGCAATTCTTCTTTTTGGCATAACTTCCTCATACGAAGGTTGTTTTTCGAACCGTTTGCAGCGCCAAAATCAGGAGGACGAGATCTATCCGGTCATTTAGGTTTGCCACACTTTTGAACACTTTGAAATTTGAGCTATCACTGAAGTCCTGGATCAATATTTGATCAACAAGTTATCCTTCTCCTCTTTTGAGCTTCAACCTTGTAAGCATCAGAAAAATACTTGCAAACAAATCAAACCTTCACAATAACCTGTTGCTATGATACCAAAATGATCTGAATATGTAAACTCGAAGATTTTTAACAATTTGTAAGTGAAAATTATGTGTTTTGGGTACAGGATCAATTTACCAAACATATTAAAAAAGTGAATTTAACCATAAATTATAGCCGAACAAAGACAAAATAAGCATATCTGAAATGAATAACACAAAACATGATAAAGGAGTTCACCGCTCTCATGGGCTACATCTCCTGGTCCAGCTTCCAATGTAGCGTCTCTTTCATTAAGTGCTAAAAAGTGTTTTTACATGATTTTAAATAGCTCAAACATCAAAATTGATATCTCTAATCGATCCAACATTGTCAAAAACCCCCATTTTGGTTCTTTATGCACCTCATTTGGCCAAACATTGAGTAAGTTATGCCTGTTTTGAGTTTTTTTTCAACTCCACAACTAATCATCCTCCAATTCGACCCAAACCTAGCTTGTGTGCCCAAAATCCGGAACCAGCATCCAAATATGACCTACGATCTCGCTCGATGGACGAAATTGTAGGACGGTTTGTCAGCCCATTTAGCCCCATGTCCCAAAAATTTTGGTCACGTGGCGCACATATGACCGTATAGGAGGCCGAGATTCTAGGGCCTAACTCTGCCATCTGTTTAGCCCCTCTGAATATGCCATGCTCCTGGTCACATTGGTTCTTGGTGACTTGGGGGTGGCCCCTTATCTCTGTTGTGCCCTTGGTCCTTGTTGAAGCCTCGAAAATCGCTGCAACAACATTGGGGATAACCACCCGGTCCGGACCTTAGTACAGCTCCTTTTCTGTTTGGAATAGTGGCTCCGACTGGGGATAATGGGACCAGTTTCCCAAAAGTGGATAAACGGGATGAATGGATGATTTATTAACTAAGCTAGTGATGGGCGAATAACTAAATCTATTAACAGGAATACAAGAACTATAACCTATCTCGGGAACCTATTGAGATTTAAAGTGTAGCGCTTGATGGTCTGTGTCTATAGATAGGCATATAGATGACTCCATCTAACAGACATGGATATTATTTCATTCAAGATTACTGTGCCTAAATAGTTAAGCAAAACGATTAAAGCGATATTACTACACTCATCATTTATATCATCGACACATACATGATTAAAAGAAAAGCATACCATAAAACATCCAATAGTGGAAGGAATATAGAACTGTTGTTAAAGCACATGCATATGATCAATAATAGCAAGGATAATCAAATAACAATTCACATGAAAGGAATGAATTCGGACATAGATAGAAATACCATATGAGCTGCTTTGACACTCCCAATATCAATCGCTACTTGTAATTCTTCCTTCAACACAGAAGCATTTTCCATACAAAGACAATAGTGCACAATTGCATAAAAAGCTTCCTTATCGAATTAAGAACAACTGGTCTAGTTTCATAAAAGAATATGACTGAAGCACAATAGTGCAACTTCAGTCTTTAAGTCAGGTACAAAACTTTACGACCCTTTCCAAAACAATGAAAGGGTCTATAAATACTTAGTTAATCTATCTATCTATAAAACAGAAATCCTACTTAATTGGTATCAATAAATCTTGATCCTATTTTTCTTCAGCGATCTGGAAGTCGGTGGCATGATTCATCAAGTAGGCTGCTTGCCTTTAAATCTGAGCTGACTTATCGCAAGCATTGGCTCTACTTCAGGTGGTTTGTTGAGGTGCGAGCTGAGTTGGGCTGCATAGGTGGCATCCTGAATATCGAGAATAATATACCCGATTGCATTTGTTAGGCACTTGAGGGCGGCTCTCTGTGTGTGCGGCTTTACCAGGAAGAACCAATATGTGTCCCAGGTTAAACTGTTAATCCCAACGATTAACCTCCCCTTTTCTTCCAAATCTGGATAACATGATTGCTCCAACGTTTTCATTGTTGTCAACTTTCCTAGTGTGCATTGGGAAATCATGTTTGATAATTAGAGAGTGTTATTGACCAATTCAACTAAATTGCTAGAAGTTGATTTACATCTTGAAACCGCCCTCTCTGCTTTCATTAACTGGGACTGCCATTCAGTGAAGAGTATATCTTTGTGTGATTCTAAGATCCTGGGTAAATTGGCCGCTTGTCCTTGGTCAGAATCTTGCCAGTCGAGAAATGCAGCTATCGTTTCTTCAGCTTGATCCAATTCAGTCCTGGCCTTGTCTACTTGCTTACTTATAGATGCCGTTAATTCACATAGTGGCTCTGCCTGGGCTATTTGTTGACACAGAAGCTTAATTTGAGATATTAATGCAGTATTTATTTGTAATGCTTCTGCTCTAAATTCAGCCACCTGTGGAACGCCCTTTGTTTTTTCAAGCTGTGATGATAATTGAGCAATTTGCTCATATTTTGTTTTCACCATTTGCTCGTTCGCTGCCTTCAATTGTGCCAATGCCTCTGATAATTCTTTCTGCTTCTGGATTGCGCTTTGGTCAATTCTTTGTTTTTCTGCCTGCAATTGTTGAGTTAGTTGACTGTTCACTTGCTGTTGCGTCAACAATTGCTGCTCTGCCTACTCCGCTTTCTGCTTTGCTTCACTTAGTTGTGCCTGTAATGAGAAAATCTCCTGATCCTTTGTTTTTAGTAAAAGGCTTACCTCCGATGCCTTATCTATTATCGCTGCCGAATAAGCTCCCGCATACTGTGACAGTTTTTTCAGGTCATTGGAGGGGTCAAATTCCTCCTTCCAAACCACATTGCCTGTGATAGTTTGCTCTGGAAAAAGGGAAGGTTGATCAGTCCTTCTTCTTTTCCTTTGTCGTTTAACCACCGCTTTATGCCTTGGGCTGTAGAAGACATCCAAGGGAGGAATATCTTCTACCTGCAAAATGATTTGGTCGGAGGGGTCCTTTGGTATTATCTCTACCTCTTTAGAAATGGGTGGGCCGCTGGTTCCACTTAGAACCTGAGGTGAAGTGATATCCTGTGTGTCCGTTATCTTAGAAGTGTCGGTGTCCTTTGAACATTCCAAACCATTGATAATGGAATCAAATTGCTTCCATTCCTGGAGCAATTTAGGGTCAATATGAGTATCTATATTGACATCAATGGTGGTTTGTTTTTCCTTTTTAGCTTGGATCTCCTTCCGCACTTTTTCCTGCTCTCTCTTCTGCCTTTCCTCCTGTTCTTTCTTCCGATTTTCCTCCTGTGGCTTCTCTTGTTCTTTCGTTATAACTGGAGGTTCCTTTGACTGTTGCTGATCAGGTTCGCTTGACGATGTCGCTGGGGTTGTCGCTAGTAAATCTAGAGGCAGAGTTTGCAACCTCTGTTCTCTAAGTTTATTAAATTCAGTCAACCCTTCATCATTATATTTCACTTTGGCGAATGCTTTAACCTGATTTATTGTCTCAGCTGAAGAGAACAGGTCGTCAAACATATCTTCTTTATGATCAAATTTTGTCAATTTGGCCTGTTCTAGTGCAGTATAGGCAACTTTGTTTGGATCAAACTGCCTATTTGGGAGAGTCGCCAGAGTTAATGATTTAATCTTCGTGGCTTCCTTTTTTGCATGTTTGAGATCATGCAGAGTATAGACACCACATCTCAAGGGAAAATAGGGCCAGCCCTGCTTCTTATTCTTCTTAAGAGTCTGTGTGACACTCTCAGCCATAATCTGGTAAGAGATTTCTCTTGCCAACAGTTTATCTGGTATGTATAAAGGGAGAACATGAGGTTCAGCTTGGCTACCAAAAACTCTTATATAAGTGAATTTCTCCTCTCCAAACCATCTCCCTACCGCTGTTAAATCAATCGCAGCTTGGTAGGAAATCTTGGGAATGGGTTTATCAAAAATAGAATAATAAATAGGCACCATAAAGCCATTGCAGACTTGGTACAGATGGTGCTTGTAAGAGGACTTCCATAATTTCTGATGGTATATGTGGATAGCCGTGGGGTCTTGTGGCGTCCACCTCCAGCCGAGCATGGGAAATTCAGAATTGAAACACAATGTATCTAAAATATATGCACTGTAATAGAATGGGGGGATTATCCTTTCAGAGATGCGAGTCTTATTCCTAAACTCAAGAACCGCTTTGGCTAGTTTATCTGAGAGAATAGTGGCCCAATCCATTATTATACTGTTGCATGCAGCTTCCATTAAATGAACCATTTCTATAGTGAAATTAGAAGAGTCATGCAATCCCCACAATCTACACATCATTATTCTAACGTAGCAATAAGGAGAAGCCAGGGAATCAACTGAGTACTTACTGGAAGACTCATGTTTGTGCTTTGCCGGATTTTGTCTCCAATCCCGAATGGGTTCGGATTCAACTTCGTTCTCGTTTGATAATTTTTCCAGGAACGCCTTATTGTATATCTTCTCTGGCTCAGGCAAATGATACATTTGCCTCAAATCATCAGCTTTGAACGACCCGAAAATTCTCCCGTCTCTGGTGCTGAAGGTTCTATCCAGGATTGGGATTTCTTCAATTGCCCACCGCACTACATCTGTGTATGGGAGAATTTGTTCCCTGGCTGCTATCCGGTGAAGGAAGGATTCAACTAAGTCCTTAAGAGTACCCTCAGATTTCCGATTAGAATCTGCAGTAGCTTCTACTATTGTCACTTTAGGTTCTTCGATTTCGATCAAGTTGTAGGTACTCTGCCAAGTAGTTCTGCCGAGACCAGAACATGTGGTATCCGAAATCAATCCTTTCTTTTTGTTAGCGACAGCTTGTCCTGCAGCTGGTGCAGCGGAAGCGCCTGTGGTCTTCTTGGATTTCTTCCCCATTTTGCTTGAGCTTTCTCCTTTGGATGAATTCTGCACAGAGGCAAAAATAAACGTAACACGGAGAAATGGCAATGAAAACTTCAAAGTGATAAGATATATTGACTGATGCGTAATAAGGGATTAGCTTTTAAAATGGGCGCAAATACAATCCATGGGAGGATTTTAGGACTTACAATCACATTAAATGGCCGTTTGAAACCTGCCAATCTTAAATGCCCATTATATCATTAATCGGCTGAATGATTCATTTAAGCGTGCTGTGGATGTTTTGGTGGTTGTGCACAGGTGAATCATTGTTGGACGGATCAAGCCTTTAATATGAAATAAATCGTGATATCCCTTTATTCCAACGGTTTTTTGAAATCTGCGCTTTATCGCAATCGGCGATCGGGGCAAACTTGAACCTTTTATATTGCCATCTTTTGGAAACCCCGATAGCCGATAGCGATATCGCATCGCATCGGGAGTATTGGCATCATATGAGATATGTATTGTATATCGCCGATCGTCGATCACCGATATCGCATCGCATTGGGGCCAATGGCATGGGGGCGCTTTAAAATGTGCATCGAGTATTGCCGATAGCCGATAGCGATATCGCATCGGCGGAGACCAATGTGCCACTTATTTATGTACCTTATGTCATTGCGATATGCGATCTTGCGATCGCTTTATCGCAATGATAAAGATTGATTTATTTGATAAAAATGGGATTTTCCGAAAAGGGTTTTATAATGTTTTCATTTGGTTTTCGGACCTTTTTTGAATAATGCAATATTGATACCAATCAAACTCTAAAGGGACCCATTTCATATGATAATTTTGTGAATAAAATGATAAGAAATGGGGGGTCGTTGTATAGCACAACAGTCCTATGGTTTTTCATGTGTCTTGGAGTTGGCCCCCTCCTCTTCTTTGTGCGCCTAGTTACATTGGTCCATCATGTGGCCTTGGGGATGACCCCCTCCTCTTTTCCACGCGCCTGGTTCTTTGTTGGCTTTGTCGATGATATGAGTTGTAGGCATTATCTCAATAAAGTTTGCAAAACGTGTCATTGGGGAAGGGGGTCGGATAAAGCCCTAGCCCCTTGGCTCCTCCACCTATGATCCCATGGGCGTTGGGGTGGCCAGGGGCTAGGGCTTAGCCCAACCCCCTTCCCCAATGGCGCATTTTTCAAACTTTATAGAGATAATGTGAACCATAGGTAGTTAGCACCACCATGCAACGTAATGGAAAAGTGTTTCCCTACCACTCAGTCAGTCCATGGTTCAATTCCTACTAGGCCCATTTAGCCTTCCACCAAAATTTTGGGCCAACCTTGGGAGATATAAAAAAATCTAAACATTGGAAATTTTGAAATTTTTGACCAATCTGGTGAGGCCGTGTGGTAGCCTGCCACTGGCCCAAATTGTCCAGTCACCTGTCATTTTTTGCCAAAATTTATCTATTTAATAATTCAATCAGAACATGTTATCGAGAGCAGACGATATCGGTTTTGATTGAAATGAATTGCGTTGGATTCAAATCTCCGAGATATATCCAGTTGATTAAGTTTCAATCTATATCTCACACTTTGAATTTTGAGCACTAATTTGATCCCTTGGATCACAGTTGTAGTGTACTCTTCTCATGGATCATTACCTTGCTACATGGGCCCATAGTATGCATTAGTAAGAGGATCATTGTTAGTTGGTGTAGTCAGATACTGAGGAGCACATAACAATGTTGAGAGCATAGCAAGAGGCTCAGTAGAAAAGTCAGCAGCAGAGCAGATTCCCTAGTAGACAGTGCAGAGAATAGTATCAGTCAGATGCTCAGGAGACAATTGCATCTCAAAGGGATAGTTGATTCAGTATTTTGGATGTTTCTCAGTTGCAGTAGCAACAACAACAGAGAGAGGTAGTGTTATTTGTGCTACAGTACATTCCATGTGACCTAGATTGGGGTTATGCAGAATCCTTTTCTTGCTAAGATGGAGTTTTAGAATTGTAGCAAGAAAATTATTCATTTGACTTGTGCCATAGTAAAATGGAAAAATTTAATTTTCCACATCAACATGATGACTTGGATTGCAGTAATCTAGACTGGCATGGCCTTGTCTACTAGTTAAGTTAGTAAATTCAAGTTTGTAGGCTAGAAGTAGAGTTGTGCATGAGTTGATTTCTAAGATCCAACAATCTAGTTGAGTTATTTTTAGATAAACTTAGTTAACTAAGCCCTAGTCACTAGTTGAGTCAGTAAGAGTTCATTTGGGTAGTTATAAAAGTTGTTAACTCATTAATCTCTCAGTTAACTGTCAATCAGCTAAAAATAGAACCAAACATGCATGGAATTTGAATTTCCTAGTTGAGTGGATGGAAAAGGAACATTTGTATTTATAATTGTATACTCTTGAGTGTACAGTTCTTTTGCATTGATCAGGTGATCAATTCCCCTTGGATTTGCGCAAATAAATAGGGAATTTACCTATTATTTAGGAGCTAATTTCCTCCAGGATTGCACAAGGAAATAGGAGGTTGGTTGAGGCTTGAATTGGCTAAGCCTTGGCTAGAGCAATTCAAGACACAGGAGAAAAATTTTATAGTGCAGGGTGTGCTTGAGAGTTGAAGCAAGAAATTGTAATTGTTTCTCTTTCTCATCTGAATTAATGCAAAGTGGTGGAGGGGCCTTTCCCTGTTGGGTTCCCCTATAAAATCATTGTGTTCCTTAAGTTTTGATGGTTGCATGTTATTGCATGTGTTTTCCTTTCCGCGGAATAGTAAAATAAATTTTTGTCTCTTGATTTCAGTTAGATCTCATTAGCAATAGCGAATTTCTTGCAATTTCTACAAGACTTGGTGAGAAAAGGAACCATTATCCTTCTTAGAATCAAGCACATCAGGGAAAGGTAGGCTACCGTTGACTTTTGACTCTATAGTAAACTTGATGAAGCTAGATTGACTGTTAAGATGTTGAAAAAATTCTCACCTCCATGAGGCCATATGATAACAGTGTCATTTACAAACATTTTCCATAGTTTAGGCCATAATTGGGTTGAAGCCAAATTCTTGGATTCAAATTCTTCCATGAACAAGTTAGCTACGATAGGGGAGAGTGGAGAACCCATGGCCACTTCACATGTCTGCTCATAGAATTCTCCTTCAAAGTTGAAAAAGGTGGAGGTAAGGCAAATATCGACCAACTTGGTTGTGTTTGGAACAGTAACACATTTAATCACCTCAATATCCTTGTTGATATGGATATTGGTATGAAAAGAATCCACATCAAAAGAAACAAGAATATCACCAAGGTCAAGTTTAAAACCTTTTAACTCATTGACAAAATATGAAGAACCCTCAACAAAGGAATTTGTCATACCAACAACAGGCTTGAGCTTCCTCACTCAATGCTTTGCTAGAAGATAAGCCAGCCCACTTATAGTATTGACAATGGGTCTAAGGGGGTCTCCCTCCTTATGAATCTTAGGAAGCCCATAGGTCCTAGGAGTAAGAGGGTTTCTCTCAATAAGCCTATGGCTTATTGAATTAACAAAGCTATTAGATTTTACAGTTAAACAACTTTCAAGAGTTTTTTCAATGGGTATTTACTTAGCTTCCTATAGCTACCACTGTTATGAAGGTCATCCAACATTTTTATTTTGTAATCATCCTTATCTAAGATAACAAATGCTAAAAAAATTATTTAATTTTTAGAAAAATAGCAATTATTACAATAATAAAAAAAAGTAATTAGATTACAATAATTTGCACTTTACAAATATATTTTCTCTTTTAGCGAAATCACTCTCATACAACAAAATACTAAGATAACAAATATTTTATCATTTATAAACCTCCATTGATTAAAACTACAATTCAGTTATTTAAATAAATTAATGTTATCTTCCAATGGCCTAGTAATGTCTTAATATTTAGTAAGTCTTAATATTTATCTATCTATAATTTATATAAATATATAAAAAACATAATGGTAATTATGTTGGAAATACTGGGGGGGGTGGTGTGTGAAACAATATTTATTTTCAATTTTTATTTTTGTCAGTTAAATGATTTATATTTAGAACACAAAATGAACAACAGAAATGAATGATTTTATTAATATAGTCATTACAATAAATCAAGTGCAATGTATATAGGGCTCCAACCAGTTGCCAAGCACCAACTTGGACTTTTTGTGAGGCTCCAACCTCCAGGGCATCAACCCTATCTTGTCAAGGCACCAACCTTAGATTTAGGAGCACCAACTCCAAGGACACCAATCCTTCCAATTCTGAGGCACCAACCCCAAGGGCTCCAACCTTCTGTTATATATTGTATAGATATGTTTGGTAGATATTTTTTGCTCCCAACATCTTCTTCACTGAATTCTGTCTATCTATACCTTCACTGCTACATTAATGACAACCTGTCTTCATAGGGAAGAGTCTTCACATCTCTTCATATTGCCCTAACAGAGTTTGCAAAGTTACCTCATGATGATTTCAAATAGGCATCATGATCTCCAATAATGTTTCCAAGATTTGTTGAATCTTTCCAACAAGATATATGCGTTAAGCCTCAATGTATGCACAAAAGAAATTCTATATTTTCAAGCCTCTGTTCTTTATTGTTGTGGTAGCTGTTTCAAGCATGACTACTTCTCATTGTTCTTGCTATCATGATCTCTTACTTCCCAGAACTAGACTCACAAACACTTCAATGCTGGTGCTGAATATTGCTCCCTTCAAACGATGTTAGATGAAACTTTATTTTTCCCCTTCACAGAATTGTTCTTCATGTTGCTTTATGTACTTGATTAATTCATCACATGTCCGAGCCTTTCAAATATTAACCTAATCAACAGAATTGCTTCATCCTTTGGCTTCCTCCTATCCTGCTAGACCTTCGACTTCCTTTTGTCCCGCTGGACCTTCAAATTCCTTCTGTCTTGCTGGACCTTCGGCTTCCTTCTATCCCGCTAGAACTATGACTTACTTCTATCCTTCTGCTTACACCTCTCTCACTCGATCTTTGGCTTCTTTTGTACCTTCATCGTCTGCCAGACCTTTGGCTTCTCGACCTTTCGACTTCTTCTTTCGTTCGCTTGACATTCTGGCTTCCTCTGTTCCTTCAAGCTCACGAGTTGTGAACTATTACCTCTTCTCTGTGATATATGCCCAAGATACATTACCCATATGGAGGTCCCACATGCCATGTCATCACCTTTAATCACAATCACAACTTCCAGAGGTCTTCTCATAATATAGTCGATCCCCTACGATTGAGGGAGCGGATGCTATATGATATTAAGTAGTGGTTAATAAACCTGCCAAGTCCACAGCCTTATTGCAATCGATGGTTTGAAGGACTTCGATTGGCACATGGATTAAAAACGGCCTTAACCCCCGCAATTGACTGTGATCTAAGGGTTGATTATGAGATCAAAGACTAGGATTGAGTGCGGGACTTCAACCACGATCAAGGAAGTCCATACTTTCCTACCCCCACTCTTTCGGTCGCTGTTTCTCCCGTGACTTCTCTTCACTCTTCCGCTCTTCTGATAGTTTTCTTCTTTACTTCTCTGTTATTGTTGTTGATCTTTGTTCTTTCGATAACCCTTACCCTTGGGCATATGCGATAACATGCGTCTCTTGCTCTGATGACTTGTTTCTTTGATGGATTTCGAAAAACTCTTCATCTTACTCTTTGGCTTCTTGTTGTTGTTGCTTTACTGGATCAACTGCGTCATTTGTTGTTCAATTGTTGATCAATTGACCTCCTGCATCATTTGCTGTTCAATTGCTGTTCAATTGACCTCCCGCGTCATTTGTTGTTCAATTGATCTCTTGTTGTTCAATCCACTTGGGTCCTCCATCTCATCATATCATCATATATCAAACTTTCATCACTATGAGCATTATGATCAATGGGCATCAATGGGAAATCATGTATCAAAGAAAACACTACTATATTGACATCAATGACAACCTAGATTAACAAATTATACATTTTATAAATCACAATGAATTATTAAAACTCATAAATATGATATATTTCATAATATTAGTATAGCCATATAAATTAAATAGTTAGTAAATGTGGATAGAAATCCATCCATAATAAGCATCAAAGCACTTACTTTAAAATACATCTCATATTGCTCAAATTATAAAAAATAAAAAAATAAATCATAAAAACTAGCTAAGTTATAACTTTATTTCAAATTTATTATTAATTATAAGCACGACAACTCAATTGGTTATTGTTGTATTATGAAGTATTATGTAAATTGTGAGATTGAAGGTTCAAATCCCATGTGGGTGTTTACCCCTCAAAAAAAATATTAATTATAAAAAATAATTAACATATAAGTTAAACATATATACTCTTCTTTTTTATTTTTCTTTTTTTTCTAGAAAAATAAATTTAAACATCCTTCCATTAAAAATAAAAGGAGTACATACTTTGTCTAGTGCTTTCATATGAAGCAAAACTAATAAAACCAACAAAAATTTTATGTTGAAGTTCTAGAAGCAAAAAAACTAAAAGACATAATTGTTCCCAACATAAACATGATTGACTATATGGTTAACTTAAGAGGCATATAAATGTATTTGAAAATTGGCATCAAAAATCCCTCCAAGACAAAAAAGAGACCCTACTATATAACTAAACAAAACAAGAAATACCACCAACCACACAAAGCATTAGAGATAGTCATAAAGTTGTGTTGTCAAAGCTATCAAAGTTGAAGAGGTTGTTGGCATTGGGCAGTGGGGAGTTGAATTCTCCCCCTTCCCACCAGTGCGCCATCCTAGTATTTTTCAAGGAATATGTTTCCTTCCTCCACCAGTAAGCCTCCCTTCGAGAGGGAGGCTATCTCACTATTCAATTCCATGTGAATGTGCATAGCAAATAATAAATGGAAGTGCTCCCTCAGTGACAGGATTTTGTCTAGCCAGCATTATAAGTAAAGAACTTGTAAGTTGATTTTACCATTCAACCAATCTACAGCAGCCCTTGTGTCCTCAAAAATATGCAATTTTATAGCCTTGAATGGTGCAACAATATATAAAAGGGCCCAAGATGCTACCAACTTTTCTTTGGTGTTGGATCTACTCCTTGCATTCAACCAGAAATGAAATGTAGAATTTCCCGGTAGATAAATATGACCACCACAACTACAAATGTCTAGTTGTTGAGTCCCATCAAAATAATCATTATAATCCATCATGGAAGCCATCAAAACATAGATGAAACAAAACTTGTTGGATTAAATATGCCAAGGATAGTCATAGAAGAACCCTAGAACCTATGGAAGAATCCATGAAATGTTGAAGGTAGGACCTTCAAAGATCCTCTTATTGCGGACTTTCTAGATGCTCCATGCAATAAAGATCGACATAAATTTAAAATGACCCATATTATGCACCCAACATCCAATACAAGATTCCAAAAAATTGATAGGCCCGACGTCTAGAAGATTAAGAGAGAACAAAGCTTTCTACCATAATACCTTGGAAAAGTCACAGGAGAAGAAAATGTGTTCCATATATTTCGAACCCTGCATGCACAAGGTACATATGTTTGGGCCATTAAATCCCTGACAAATCAAATTATCCCAGGTCAAGATCATGTTTTCTAATACCAACTAGGTGAAACACTTAATTTTAGGCGGAATCACCCATTTTCGAATATTTCACTTCCACCAATTTACACCCAAAAAAACGACGTGCTCACTGATAACATCATATGCACGTCTAGATGTTACCTAGCTCATGGTTTTGTTCCCTAACCAGGCTGTGGTATACATCCTATCACAAAGAATAAGCTCACTATGGGATAATTTTGTGACTTAGTCATCCCACTCAAAGGTTGGAGTGCCCAAAAGACCCAAGTCATGAGATGTGATCCATCTACCATTTTTCCAATGTGCACGAGGTAGGTAGACCTCACTAAGCTTGGATATCCCATGGACATTCAAAAGAAGGATGAGTTCAATTGACAACTTATAAAATGATTATCCTCGAATGAAAGGGTTTATGCCCAGACAAACATTATCTCCTTGACCTACTTTCCAAGCCATCCATCTTCTAATTCATCGAATTGAATCCGGTAAACCCCTCCGAATATTTGATCCCAAAATATAATTGAAATTGTTGCTAGACCAAATCCAATCCACAATTGATTGATTCTTCACATATTTATATGAAACAACATTGTTCCATATGCGAGAGCCAGTCAACAGCGTCCAAAGGCTTTTCATGGCTAGAGCTAAACCAAATTGGTGAAGGTTTTTGAAGCCCCAAACCCCACAACCTTTTGGTTGCAAGAGCGTCTCCCATTTTCCCAGATGAAAGCCACATGTTTTCCTATGTAATGCCCATAAGACTTTAAACATAGTCTATTTGATCCACTTAAAGCTAATTTTGAAACCTTGGATAGCGTGAGTCGGTAGACAAGTATACTCTCCAAGACCGATTTCACTATACATTTAAAAAAATATGGAACAAGATTGGTAACCATGAAGATTTACCTTCAATTTACCAAGGAGATTCTTAATTTGTAAATAGGCTTTGTTACAATACCATGACTTATCAATACCACAAGCCCAAAAAACCATAACTTGCTTGACATAAAAAAAAAACTCTTTTATAATTAAAAATAAATAAACAAATTTATTTACTAAAATAAAGAAAATGTAAAAGTATTCTATTACTCACATTTGTATCTAAAAGTATATAGAATACCTTTATTAAAACCATAACTTGCTTGACATTAAAAAAACTCATTTATAATTAAAAATAAATAAACACATTTTTATTTACTAAAATAAAGAAAATGTAAGAGTATTCTATTACTCACATTTGTATCTAGAAGTACATAGAATACCTTTATTATATAGCAATGGAGAAGGCCCTATGTGAGGTTACGATACTTATGTGAGGTTACGATACTTAGCAGCTCGAGGGAAATGAATCGTTGGACACCCCCCTTGAGCGAAACATAGAGAGTAACTAAAGAAAAAAGAAAACAAAAATGGGTCCTGGCAACCAGGCATAATTAGGTACCATGTACAAATTCTTATACGCAGAGAAAGAGACAAAAGCTCGTAGGAAAAAACTCCCCCCCAAAAAGAGAGAATGATGGTAGTGCTCAAATTATCATGGTGTTAAAATTGTAGATCCCATAATGGTCCACTGAATGGTAAGAACATAGGTATGCTCTAATCAAGAAGTACGAAATGTTGAACTACTAAAACTTTGAAGATGATAGTCGTGAAACCACAATGAGGTCATTTGATCTTTGAAGTAGGAATGTTGCAGAGGCACAAGGGTGACAAACAGTCAACTTCTCCCAAAACGCTTAAAAGAAAAATAGGTGTCGGTAAAAAACGAGGACAACGGCTTCAAATAGAAGCAACACCATCAACCAACAAACAACCAATAAGGCATGCAAATATGGAAATTCTGCTCACACGATGTACAACAACACTCCTGAAGTTGTTTGAACACCATCGCACTAATCAAATATAAAAAATGACAATTGTCAACAAGGAAATGGAAACAAGATCTGTTACCATCTAATTTGCCCTCCCTAAAACACAACTGTGGAAAAAGCAAGAATGAAGAAGCAAGAATCAGCGGTCTTCATTGTCAGCAAATTCCCCTTAAAACACAACTGAGGGAATAACAACAATTAACAATGAACCACTAATGCCACATTAATATGAATTCTACCAGCATTGGTTCAATTGATGCTATGACTATCTCCATCCACAAACGATCTTGATGGTCGGCCCTTGTCTGTGATACACTCTCACATCTCTTCTGTAACGACCTGAATGTAGAACTATTAAGTGACCAAAGAATGTTGATACTTGAGTATTCTCTTCTGATGAGGATGTGCAGATGGCTCATTTTTTCCCTCTACCGAACTGTTGTAACGGAGCTGATCGGCCAAGGGAGAACAACGATAGTGTACCATTCGGTTTCCTAAGCGAGAACCGGTTGGGAAGCACTTTTTTCAAATCCAGTGCAGCAGAGTCATTTGTCCCATCACGAGGCGATCTGGAAACAATCTTCGATTGTTCGCACGCCATCATGCGTTTATGCAGATCCGAAAGCTGGAAAATTTACTCCACGTAATCTTCACTTCTATCGTTGATAAAAAGCGTGATCTCTATGGCTGCCCACCAAAAAGCCTCGATGAGAGCCAAAGAGGGTTGCACATGTATCGAACCTCACAATTTGATGAAGCTCCACACTTCTTTTGTACCGAATCATATTTTAATGTCTCACTCAAAATTGCAACAATATGATGGAAGAATAAGGCACATGCGTTTGCACAGTGATACAATACAACGGTATGAATACTTCAAGACATCCCAGAAAAACAAAATCTGAATTTGAAAAAACTGCGAGACCTCATTGTTTCATTATTGGAACCAAAAATTTAAGATCTACATTAGATCGAATCAATGAGACAAATCTGTAGATCTGGAAAATACACTAAAACAAAAACCCATTCAGATTATTAAAAATCAAGAAACTCGCCCCAAAAAAAACAATTAGGCATAGAATCGCCTATTCTAATCTATATAAGAGTATTTTATTATTGACATTTTTATCTAAAAGTATACAGGGGACATCCATTATAGCAATAGAAGAGGCCCAATGTCACAATTGGACCTATGCTAACTTTTATATAGACTTATAACTCATCATAATTAACTCATAAACAAATAAAACTTGGAAAAACAGCCTCTAACAAGAAAAAAAATTAGTGTTCTCTTATACCAACCCCCAAAAAAATATTGTTCTCTCCTACCAAACCCCAAATATAAAGTAACCATAACGAGACTGGCAATAGTTTCAAAACGGTAAGAGATTTATTGACAGAATTGAATCTGCCCCACAACGAAGTTGAGAGATTTGTTGACAGATTTGCATCTTCCCACTTCCGGGGAAAATATAAACGTGCCGATATATACAATACTACTTTCAACTCAAGAACATTGAAGTTGAATGACAACAGGATTTACCAGCCTTTACCAATTAGCCATAGCCAACTACCAGCAGCTCCTCCAAATACTCCTGATAGCAAAAATAGTACTAATAGATTTCCCAGCGCGTTCTGTTCAGGTCCCTGCAAAATGCCCATACTTCCATTAGTGGACAAGCTGAAGTAATATATTAGTTTTATTATCCTATATTAGTAAACTTTCCAAAAGAAATCAGAGGGGAAAAAACAGCCAGAAACCAACCTTGTATCCCTTCGGAGCAACAGTGAATACACAAACTGTAAGGTATCCATTGGAGGCACCGAGCACAATACATAGGAACAACATCCAACCTTGGGTACCATATTTTGCAGTAAAATAGAAACAAGGAATCAATCCTAATCGAGAAAGCGTTGCAACTGTTAACCAGGGTCTGCTTTCCAACTTTATAGTGTCGATTAAGGGAAGGTATCTCCCAATAAGATCTCCAACATTAAACATGGCTATCAAAACAACAGCATACCTGTGATAATACAGAGTCATTACAAAAATCTTAAAACCAGAATTTCAAAACTCTTCCATCCATTACAAATTTTTGTATCTGATCCACATAGAATATTCGATATTGTCATTAACATGTGGTTGTTCAATTTATTTGGGTAATGCACAATCCAGGCACCAAATGATAGGCAGAACCTTCTGTTCGTTTTATTTGTCTTGTTATCATGCAAAAGAAGGGAATGAAACCCAAATAGAGGAAGTGCAAACGAACAGAAGATCCAACAGAGGTATCCACATCAAACTACACAGCGATTTTAAACTGGATAATTTTGCTGCGAAATCTTAGTGTTTGATTTGGCAGTATCTCAAACAATCTAAAAACTAGAAAACTTTTAAACTCATCCTATAAGAGAGTATCCCAAACAATCTAAAAGCTTTTATGGCCATTGTCAAACTTTTAGCAAAGAAATAGAAAGACATAATTTTACTGCCAAATCTTATTGTTTGATTTGGATCTCAAACAACCTGAAAACTGGAAAACCTTTAAACTCATCCATCTAAAAGCTTTCATGGCCATTGGCAAACTTTTAGCAAAGAAATAAAAAGACAGATAGTTTTGCTGCCAAATCTTAGTGTTTGATTGTTACCAATATCCTCTGGTCATGGTATGATGTTGCATACTTTTGTGGGACAGCCCAATCCTCTCTGTCAAGAAACCTTTTAGACAACAAAATTCTTCTAACTGAGTTTCCCATATCAGTGAAATGCCAACTTTTCTTTCAACATAATTAAAAATATAAACTATTGTATAGGAATAAGAGCATATGACAGATAAGTCTGATCATAAAAAAAATCACAGTGCATTCTAAGAACATTCATGTATTCAGCATTCATGTAATGTAACAGATCAAACCAAGATAGGTGACCCACCATGAACCCAACTGATGTTTTCCTGTATCTTCTGATAGGAAACCTGGGAATATGGATAATGTAACCACAAAAATAATGAACAGATTGAACAGATAGTCCAAGTTCTGCCTCAGCAACTCCCTATTATTTAGACGTTGAGAATCTCCTATGTCTTTCTCCTTCAAGACATAAAAATTCATGTTATTCTCCTTCCACACATAAAAATCCAGGTTGGCAACTGTCTTTTTTTTTTTTTTTTGGTTATTTCACAGTCAACAAAGAAAGGGAATAAGCATGATAATGTTATTTTTTGTATTCTAACTCTTATATCTACCTGTTATGATTTGGTGTTCATTAGAGGTAATGTAAATTGCACTTAAAAGAGAAGAGCAGAGAAGATCAGTCTTTACTGATAATTTGATGCCTCCTGCTGCCAAGTCTGCGGTAACAGTCTTTGATCCCTCAGCTGCTGCCTTGGAACGGTAAAATTTGACAATTTGTAGGCGTGGGAAGACAAGTGCGTAGAGAAGAACACATAGGAGCACATAGACGGTACATATTGCAAAGAATAACACTACGAAGAAGTGCAATGTGAGTCCATGCTTTAACCATAAAACATGTGATAAATAAAAAATAAAAATAATTTTTTTTAAATGAAACATAATTTTGTATAGAAAAACGCTCCTTTTTTCTAAATAAAACAAAGTGATTGAAAAAGAAGTAAATCTTGTCTATGAACAGTCATCTATCAAACTATTAAGAACAACACTTCAACATTTCTCAAATAAATACTCAAAGAAATTGCTCAAAAAAATTTCTTATCAAACTATTAAGAACAACACTTCAGCATTTCTCAGACAAATACTCAGAAATTGCTCCAAAAAATTTCTCATTTGTTATTGAAAAAATACTTGTATTAATTATAAAAAAAATCTTTTATATAAAAGTCAGGTTAGATTTCTTTCACTATTTGTTAATGATAACAGTAATATTATTTCTTTGAGGGGTTGTTTATAAATGGGATGCATCAAAACGCATGATATTTGCTTGAAATTTAGGAAATGCTACACAGAGCTTGTAATTTTAGAAATCCAAAATAATGGTAAAAAAGTACACCATAATTAACGACTCAATAGTGATACAACAATCTCTCTTTCATCAAATTCTTTTCAAAAACCTAAAACTATCAAGAATTTGTCAAAGTATCTAAATAATAAGAAACTTCAATATAGAAGTCGATAGGAAGGCAAATCTGGGGCTGTTCCTCTGCAAAAAGAGAATACTTAAGACAAATGAGGGATCGATTGGGGTTGTTCCTCTACAAAAAGGAATACTTCAGGCAAATGAGGGATCGATTGACCATAGTGCCATTCTCCCACTCTGATGACATGTAAGGAATTTATGACAACTCATGCACATCATGGCACTTGTTTCACCAAGCAAATGTGAAGGGAAAGAGAATTTAAGCAGTCTCACCACCCAAAAATGACATGCATGCTATTCCAGTTGTCACTCTAAAGATTAGTTGATGGTGCCATCTTCTTTACGGGTTCTTTGAGTTTCCTTTTACGGTTTCACTTGGGCAAATGGTTATTTATACACATTCTTCAAAGGTAGTTTTAGGAATATTTTATTATCAATTAATTCTTCACACATGGGAGGTTGTTACCATTGAAAGAGGTGTTATCGAGGGGGTAAGGAAAGTGCCTTACCTTTGAGGGAGCCACATGTGCTATTAAGGAAGACTTTGTTGCACATTTGTTGAAGATTTCTAACTTGAAGATGTCTGATTTGTCTATAACTTTTCTTGGCTTGGCTCGCACAGACATCTTGAAATTTTTTTTATATTTTGTTATATTTTATTTTTATTATTATACTCAGTCAGGCAACATACTCGTGGAAATTTTTTTAAATAGTGTTGGAAAAGTCTTATGCATTTTTGTTTCGTATTACTTACTTTTGGATATCATAAAAGAATATAAAAAAATTATATTTTATGTTATATGATTTAGCTATTATTTTTTAATATAAAATTTAATCAGGGTGATGGAAAATAACAAAAATACTTTTATATTAATTTTTTATCTCTTTCCACTTCAAGTATATATTGTGTCTTCCTTTTTGTTAGAGTATACTTTCAAGGTCTACTCCCATACCCTATTCTAGTTACCAATTTCTTTTTCTTTTTTAAACTTTTTTTAAGATACTTTCACTCTGCTCAATCTTGCTCATTACTTTTTTACAATTTTTTTACTCAGTACTTTTTTTTTTTTTACAATTTTTTGTCAGATTGTGTTTTTTGTTTTTTAAAATCTGTTTCTGAATGTATAAATGGATTCGACACCATCAAAAACACTTGGGGCTTTCAAATTGTGCTGTTTTTTGTTGTTTAAAATCTGTTTTTGAATGTATAAATAAATTCAACACCATCAAAAACACTTGGAACTTTCAAATTGTGCAAAATTCACAAATCAAACTTGTGATTTCAACACTATTCCTGCAAAATTTCAAACCAATTTCACCTAAAAAAACACCCAATAAACCTCTAAAACATATAAATTTTTAATATATGAAATACGAAAGAAAGATTAATAAAACTTCCATAGACATAAGGCATAATAAACCTACGAGCTCCTTTGCGAAGGCCATCTTTTGAGCTTTCAAAGACTGCTTTTGAGATAAGTCTCAATGCAGATGCAACAGCTCCTGAGGTTGCCATTCCCGCTGAGAAAGACTACACATTTATAAACAGAACCATGGTTAAACCCATATCTTAAGAGTATGATCTTCAACATGAAGAATGAAAATATATCAAATTTTATGGGTTGCCTGAATAAAGTGAGGATGCATGTACGACAAATCTCCAGTCATTCCTCCCTGAACATGAGCATCGGCAACACCAAAAGCTGCACTTGCTATACATACGCCAACGAAAGGTCCCCATCCTCCCTTTCCATATGTTGCAAGGTCCAACTATTCACAAAATACAGATTGTTAAACCAAGAAAATGCAATTCTACAAAGTGAGTTTGTGGAAAACATCGTAACTGCCAAAGTGAGTTCATCTCTGAATACTTACAAAGAGGACCAGGAATATGGTTATGTTAAAAACTATGAATCCCCATAGAATCCGTCGCCTTGTATTAATAGTAGCTTCATAGTATGATAGTATAACCATGGCTGTCAGCGCGAATGTGTTGAAATCTAATTTCAACGCAGCCGTACGCTCCCCAAAACCGCCAGCAAAAACCACAAACCGGTTTAAAGATTTCTCGGACCGCCTACCTGCAGAGAATGGTTTTCGTACACAAGGGCCCGAGAAAATGTGGAGCTGACACGTGGTTCAGCCCTGACGTAACGCAACGTCATTTTCTCGGAGGTTAATGTTCAGCACTTGTTGGCCTTCCGATATTCTCCTCCTCCGTTCGATCTACTCCACCCTTTTGGTCCGTTGATTGCCCAAACCTGCATACGGAAAATATTAAATTCAATGCATTGCGTGGAGTAAAAGGTTTATGGTTGACCGCCGTAGGTGAGAGAGAGTCATTGAATTTAATGGTGCTACGTAGATTTAGGTGGGCCTTTTTATTATGGGTATGGGCACGTATAATATATGTCTTTTATATATATTTCTTATATACGGCATGTATTAAATGTGAAAACATATGTAATAAGTTTTTATGTTTTTGAGTGTGTTGACTTTCATTATGTATGGCACACGGGAGGTAAATGGAATGTGTTCGCAGCAGCGAAAAGAAGAACCAGAGGATGTATGCACAGCAGTGCACAAATGTATCTTGTAATGTTTTGTGAGGCATAGTAAAACAGAGGAGTAGAAAAACCATGTGTGGTTTTGCAAATGCATAAAGAAAATGGTGGAGCGAATTTTGTAAGCCTGTGTAAGTTTTGCTTTTACAGCAGTATGTAAAATTGTTTTACACCAGTAAATGTGAATGGAAGTTTTACAGCAGTAAATGTTAATGGGAATTTTAACAGCAGTGTAAATTCTCATATGGAGACACAGTGAATGTTTTTTTGTTTTAATGAATAGAAATATTTTATGGTGAAATCCTCTGTTCCTCAGTGAATTTTTTTTTAAGTCTTCTGTGTGCACAAAAGATCCTGGAGCAAAAGAAACAGAGCATTGCCTCTGTGTGTTTGAATATTTGGTTTTTGGTATTTTCCCCATTAAAAATACCCAACAGAATGGTTGGTAAACCAGAGTCAACACTCTTGAAGAATGGTATCCCTGCAGAACAACCAAAAAAAAATATCATAAATTGCCGTAAGGATATGCTTGTCTCTATTGCCCATTATTGTGTCAGACAAGTAATCACAAAGAAACCAAACAGACTTTGTAAATTGTGATACTAACAGGGTATATAGCTTCATAGTAATCTTCAATTGTCACCATACTATTCCAGGGGAAAAGAGATCCAATTCCCAGAAGCCAACAAACTATGTATGCCCCTTGTTTTCCCTATAAGTAATTGAGCAAGATTAGAACATGCCATTTTCATATAGAATCTCTGAAATAATTCTATAAATGTTCAAAGCAAATTTAACCTACAGTTTTTTTTAATCTGAAACTGAATATGCTGACCTGTTTTTGAGCCGGAGAGTTCTGTAATTCATCGTGGCCAAAATCATTGTTTATTGTCATGACGGCTTTGCTTTCTTTTAATGATCAGGCAGCAGGCCTATATTTCTTACCAGAAGTAGTAAAATAGAGAAAAATGAGTGTGCCCATAGTGTAAAATTGCCGGAATAATTAAAAATGAATCCATCTGAAGGAATACCTGTGATTAGGTATGCAGGTTGAGGCAACTTCAAAACCTTACGTTGATACCTTGAGATACAGAGTTCGCTTTCTGCCCCCGATCTAAAAAGGAGATGGGTAACAGGCTACAAAAAAAAGTTAACAGGAGAAAAGATGGAAAGAAAATAGAATAAGTTGATGCAAAATTCAACAAGAAAACAGAACAGGTTATTTTTCCAAGGGGATTATTTCAGGTGGTGTAGTTTCCCACCACTAACATATAGATCAGCATGAATTATTATTATTTATTTTATTTTTAAGGATTATATTGTTGATTGGCGTGAATTATTATTATTTTATTTTTAAGGATTATAATGTTGAATAGTGATTATTATATAAATTTTAGATAGATTATTTGAATTACTAAGTTCTATAAAGTATTTTAAATAGATTATTATAAATTATTATTATTTTATTTTTAAGTGTTAGAAAGTTGAATAATGATTATTATGTAAATTTATTTTAAAATATGAAATTGATAGTGAAGTTTTATATGTGTGAGTAGATATTATTAAACAATATTAATATTAAATGAGAAAAAAAAGGTCATTTCAATTTAATAATTATTAAAAAAAACCAATTGGAGCTCAAATTGTTCACGAAGCCAAGAAAAGAAACCGAAGGGGCGGTTTACATAGAGAGGAGATGTCCACGAAGGCGGACGTTTGGAGTTATTTGAAAATTATTAATAATAATTTAGTTTACCTTGATGTAGACGTTAAATTTTGGTTTGGAGGTATTTGAAAATTATTAATAATAATTTACGTTGTTGTGGACGTTAAATTTTGGAAGAAATTTTATTGAAAATAAATTACATTGTTTGAATTTTCCATGTGCATTGTTTTGAGTTTTTTTTCAGTATTTAAATGTATTTATTAATTTTTTGAATTAATATATGAATTAATTTAAATTTTTAATATTTTTTAATAAGTTAATTATGTTAATATTAATATAAATCAATATAAATTTATTTTAAATGTAGATCTAACATGAGTTGAGAAAGATTTAATTTCTTTACGTGTAAAATTTTAAAATTTTGGCCAACATAAGCAAAATTTCAACTTTGATGACATGTGGATATCCTTAAACATCATATTGGCCTGTAAACTGAGGCTATCGGCTAACGATAAAAATCTTATAATTAAAATTGAATTAATAAAGAAAGATCCATACACAGTAAATTTCTTGTTTCACAGCTATCAACTACATTGATTGTCAACACAACACATGAAGGTCAGTGACTCTAAAACTTACACAATAAATATGCGATTTTCCTCATATATATATAAATAAATAATGTCACATTAAAAATATTAATGTGCTTGATATAGTTGAAGACTTCATAAATATAACAAAAAAAATTATTACAACAACAAAATTGTTGCAACACTACGAATCTTTAATATTAATCTTTTAGGTTTATAAAAATTATTCCTTGGGTTTATAATATTAATCCTTTAGATTTAAATGCCTTGGTTTTATAATATTAATAATCCCTTTGGTTAATAATATCAAAATTTTTAATACTATTGTTAATCTAAAGGTTCATATTCCTAGCGTAAAATATTATTGATAGGGTTTATAATATTATTCCTAGGGTTTTATATAAATTCCTTGGATTTATAATATTAATAATGGCTTACATTTGTAATATTAATCTCTTGCGTTGTCAATATTAATCCTTTGGGTTTTAAGTATTAATCCCTTGGGTTTATTACTCCATTGGGTTTATAATAATAATCTTTTGGGTTTATAATATTAATCCTTTGCATTTAATATTATTTCGTTGGATTTATAATGCCTTGGGTTTATAATATTAATAATCCCTATGGCTAATAATATCAAGATTTATTATATTATTGATAATATCAATAATGTTATCATATTATTATCATATTATAATAATTATTATAAATCTCCATTAATGTGGTTGTGCTAGTTATATTACTTGAAATAATTATTAATACCATGCAAAAAAACATTATTAACCCTAATATTATTATTATTATTATTATTATTATTATTATTATTATTATTATTATTAAAGGCTTGGCTCAGCCAATCTATGTAGTGTCATTTCCAATTGGTTTTTGCATTCATTAATGAGAAATTCATGCCCTTGGTTTTCATGTGTAAATGTATTGGTTTATATGTGAAATTTATGGTTGATATGTTTATGGTACTTCTGTTGTTACTATGCTTGTTATATGTAAGTTTTAATGGCTCTCAGTATGTTTTTACTTGTAGATCCCTATGCTTAACTCTGTTGTTTACACCTGTAGATTACATGTTTGTGATATGTTTGACGAAATTTATGTCATAGCTAGTAGGGGTGTGGTTAAGGGCTTGTGTAACTAATTGCTTCCACTTCATTGTTTCCCTGTGTTGTCGGTGTTGGACCCATCAACATTCAAGGGATCACCTCGGTTTAAAGTCCCAACTAGACCTCCAAGTATTTGTTGTAGGAGTCCCCTCCGATATAAAGGCCCGATTGCCATATACTTAGAGATATGCCTTGGCTTTAGTTCTCATCACATGAGAGCATTGCGCTGGTATCTTCAAACAACAAGGTAAGTGTGCCTAGTGAGTGTGTAATGTAACTTGTGTCTCGGTTCTCTTACTGCAAAGGGGGAGAATAAAGTGAGCCTCTAAGTGAAAGATAATAGTACTACCCAGGAAAAGACACGTGAACCAAAAATGTATGTCTGACATCCAGCAGAATAGTCCATAGCGGATGCGGTAGTCATTAAAACTGAAGTGAAGGGGACAACACGTACACCACCCAACAAAGTAGTCCACACGGAAGTGACGGTCGTTATAACCAAAAAACAAAGATGGTCTTTTGAGTATCTTGTAGAGTAGTCGACAAGGATGTGACAACAATGATAACCAATACACAAAAGTGGTATGCCTAGTATCCCATGTAGTAGTCCACATGGATGAGATAGTGGTGGTAACCAGTACAACACATTCCCAACAATGTAAGTACTAAAACAACTGAAGTAGGTCAACTATCTTAATACAGGTGAAACAAAAATGCATTAGAAATGTTGAAAGAATAATCCTACAAACATCTACATAACATGCATGAAAATGGGTTGGTTTGGACAGGCTTCTGAATTAAGCAAAAGTCCCAACACACATTTGTGCACCATGTTGAAGAAAGTGTAACTAGGTTCGGTCTTCATAAATGTAATTTTGACATTTGTATTTATTCAAGAAAAGAGAAATTATTTTTATATTATTTGTCAATGAGTTACTTGCTCATTGAAGTAGGTCAATCACATGTTTAAGTGCTTGTAGGAAGTCAAAGTGTCAATGTATTTATGTAAGACCCTTAGAGGGCATGTTACACTATGTAGAATATTGTATAAGGTCAAAGGAATACCTCCAAGACAAGCACAAGTCCTCTCCATGCAGCAATGTCCTTCAAAAGAGGCTAACCGATGAAAATTGATGAAGAAAATGTATCTCAGTCTACATTGAGCAAGTCGGCCTCAAGTTGGCCTAAAGGAGGGACATACATCTTTAAATAGAGGTTGTCCACTCCCTCAAAAGACAATGAAAAAATATCTCTGAAATCAACAAAGTGAAGAAGTCGAAAAGGAGAAGGGAAAACCTTTCCTAAAGGGTCTCCTAGTGCAGCGAAGGAAGGAGGAGGAAAACCAAAGTGAAGAAGATTGTTTCTAGGGCTACAAACAGTCACACATGCAAATAAAAGGAGGTCAAGTCTGCGGGTATGACATCAGGGACAAAATAGTCCATGAGCTAGTGTTTTTTGGGCTTGAAACTACGCCTACAATGCCTCCCAAGTCAAGTGAAGAAGCCTATCTCTCTAGCGAAGGAAAAGGACCTTAATTCTCTAGGGTTCCTACCATACATGGCAAAACTAGGGTCGTTATTCAGTCACATCAAGTTTGAAGCCCTACCTCAAGAAGAATCTCGATCAATCAAGAGAAGGGTGTCTCCTTAAGTGAAGAACATCTTGAAGAAAGGAAGAAAAATATCTCATCAAGAAGCTAACATAGCCAAGGTCTATCCCTAGACAAAGAAGTGAAGAAAGGATGAAGTGCTAGGGAGCAAAGTGCCGGAAGGAGGAATTCCATGTGTCAGGGAACATAGTGCAGAAAAGAGGAAGGACTTGACTTGTGCTTGGAGGAAATCCTAGTAAAGGGTCTAGGGTTTGGCATTGATCAATAAGAAGATTCAATAAGAGAAACTTACCAAAGGATTTTCTTCTCTAAGAGAAAGAGGTTTTGGCCTTGGCTGAGAGCCAACATTTGTGTTTTTGTCTTTTTTATTTTGATAGAATTTTGATGAAACACACTATAATAATAAGAAGAATATCGAGCTAAGATAATTGTATAAGTGAATCACAATTTTTTATCAAAAGGTGAAGAATCCTAATATACATACTAGCCCTTGATTCTTCAACATGGTATTATAGCTAAGGTGACACGTCAAGGAAATGGAAACTCAAGAACACTCATCAAGGAAGGACATCTACAAAAGTTGAAGCATCTAGCCAAGAAGTCTTTGTCACATCAAGGACAAGAAGGTCTATCATCTATAATTCATCAAGGAAGACTACAAAACAAGAAGAAGAGACTTACATAAAGGCACCTACAAGAAGAGCAGAAAAAAGAAGGACCTACATCAAGCTACAAGTAATCAAGCAAGTCCACTTGGAGAAACCAACTTCAAGAACATCAAGATCTAAGGAAGGCAAGCCATCTAGTCTTCAAGAAGAAAGCAAGTCTACTACGTCTCAAAATCTATCAAGTAAGTATATGTCCCCTTCTGAATATACATTAATGTTTTTTGCAAGGAAAGCAACAAATTGGTAGGTACCAATAACTTTCTTGCCTGGAAGAAGAGGATTGATTTACTTCTCAAGGAGAATGAACTCCTAGAACACATCAAAGGGAATGTCACTATTCCTGCTAAGGAACAAACTCAAGCCTTAGCCAAGTATAATAAGGATGAGACAAGAGTTCAAAGGATTCTAATAGAATCCATCAAAGACTCTCTCATTCCTTATGTCTCCAAACTTGAAACATCAAAAGAAATCTATGATAAACTAATAGAGCTATTCTCGGTAAGAACAACTAGAGAAGTGATATGTCTTCGAAGTGAGTTTTACAAGATGAATATATCAAAGGAAGGAATATCTCCCTACTTCATGAAGATCTCTGAGATTGGAGATCAACTTCAAGAGATGGGGGAAGTCATGTCCGATAGAGAAATGACAACTGTAGTACTCAATGCTCTACCTGAGGATTGGGGCAACTTCACATCAAGCACATATGCCAAGAAAGAAGCCACCCCACTAAGTGAAATGTGGTCTCTATGCAAGATAGAGGAAACACGATTTAAAGAAAAGGAAGATGTGAGATCAAAGGAGCAGGCATTTGCTACCATGGCCAAGGGAAAAGGAAAATTTGGCAAATTTGGTCCACGAAAAACAAACAACGAAGATATGTCCAAAATCCAATGATATGGATGCCAAGAATATGGACACTACAAAAGGAATTATCCTAAATTAAAAAAGGACAACAACAACAAAAGGAATTATCTTAAATTAAAGAAGGACAACAACAACAAAACGAAAAGAGAAGAAGCTCATGTGACCCAAGAAATATCTTCCAAAGCTAAAAGCATGATGTACATAGAGTTAAAAATACTCATGTAGAAGAAGCATTTATAGTAAAACAAAATGCATGGTTGGAAATATCTTCCAGAATATAGAGTATAGTAGATATAGCTCAATATATCCATGTAGAAGAAGAATACTTAGAATAAGACCTCATCCACAATGAAAGAAAACTGATTAAAAATCTTACAATTACTATGAGAATAAAATTACAATTTAATTCAAAAACAAATTAAATTAAGATTTTTTTAATGCTATTTTTAATTTTCTTCTTATTATTTTCTAGACAACAAACAATAATACCAAACTACTAGGTTTGCATGACTAGGGAATCATAACCACGCAGCATAAATGGCAATGTCAACCAAATACATATACGGTCATTTTCCAATGAAAAACGTTTTCAATGGATTTTAACATTTCTCCGCTCCATCCCACCATTTCCGTCCCCGGGCTATCAACGTCTTCGCTGCTGGCCAAATGACCGAACTGTTGTAGCGGAGCGGGAGAAGAACGATAGTGTACCATTCGGATTTATTTTATTTTTATTATTATAGTCTGGAAGGTAACATAGTTGTGGAACTCTTTTTAGATAGTGTTGGAAAGACCTTGTGCATTTTTTTGGTATGACCTTGGCTTTGGGCTTTAAGTTATGATAAAAAAAGATTTTCAAAAAATCTATTTTATGTAATATGATTAATTATTATTTTTTAATATAAAATTTAATTAGTGTTATGAAAAATAATATAAATATTTTTATATTCACTTTTTATCTCTTTCCACTTCAAGTATATATTGTGTCTTTCTTTTTGTTAGGGTATATTTTTAAGGTCTATCCCATTTTATTGGTTATATTCTTTTTCTTTTTTACACGTTTATTAAGATACTTTCACATTACTTTTAGTCTGTCTAATTTTACTTATTATTTACTTTTTCTTTTACAACTTTTTTGGGGGTGTTGTTTAACTATTTTATATTTTAAATATTTTGATTGTAAATCAATTTTTGGTTAGATTGTGTTTTTGTTGTTATTTAAAATCTGTTTTTGAATGCATAAATGGATTCAACACCATCAGAAACTTTTGGGGCTTTCAGATTGTGTAAAGTTCACAAATCAAACTTGCGATTTCAAGAGATTCCTGCAAAATTTGACTAAAATAAATACACCCAAAAAACTTCTAAAACATATAACAGTTAAACTACAAAATTTTTAATAAGACTTCCATAGACATAAAAGGATAATAAACGTACAAGTTCCTTTGCCAAGGCCATCTTTCGAGCTTTCAAAGACTGCTTTTGAGATAAATCTCAATGCAGATGCAACAGTTCCTGAGGTTGCCATTCCCGCTGAGAAAGACTACACATTTATAAAAAGAACCATGGTTAAACCCATATCTTAGGAGTATGGTGTTCAACATGAAGAATGAAAAAATCACAGATGTTATAGGTTGCCTGAATAAAGTGAGGATGCATGTATGACAAATCTCAAATCATTCCTCCCTGAACATCAGCATCGGCAACACAAAAAATTGCACTTGTTATACATACGCCAATGAAAGGTCCATGTCCTCCCTTTCCATATGTTGCAAGGTCCAACTATTCACAAAACACAGATTGTTAAACCAAGAAAATGCAATTCTACAAAGTGAGTTTGTGGAAAACACCGTAACTGCCAAAGTGAGTTCATCTCTAAATATTACAAAGAGGACAAGGAATGGTTGGTAAACAAGAGTCAACACTCTTGAAGAATGATATCCCTGCAGAACAACCAAAAAAAATATCAAAAATTTCCATAAGGAAATGCAGGTCTCTATTGCCCATTATTGTCTCAGACATGTAATCACAAAGAAACCAAACAGACTTTGTAAATTGTGATACTAACAGGGTATATAGCTTCATAGTAATCTTCAATTGTCACCATACTATTCCAGGGGAAAAGGGATCTTATTCCCAGAAGCCACAAAACTATATATGCCCCTTGTTTTCCCTATAAGTAATTAATTGACCAAGATTAGAACATGCCATTTTCATATAGAATCTCTGAAATGTTTCTATAATGTTTAAAACAAACTTAATATACATTTTTCTCTGAAACTCAATATGCTGACTTGAGCTCGAGGGTTTTGTAATTCATTATGTCCAAAATCATTGTTTATTGTCATGATTGCTTTCTTTTAGTGATCAGGCAGCAACCTATATTTCTTAGAGAAGTAGTAAAATAGAAAAAAATGAGTGTACCAATAGTGTAAAATTGTCAGAATAATTAAAAATGAATCCATCAACTTGACTTCCCTACTACAACATCTAAAGGAACACCTATGATTAAGTATGCAGGTCGAGGCAACTTCAAAACCTTATGTTGATACCTTGAGAATGTAGTTCCTAACTGTTGGAAATAATAATACCAACCACCACAATAAACAACCTGACAGCAGCCATACCTATCAGACGTATTTTTGCAGGTTGCATCTCTCCTTGAGGATAGAAGGATTGAAGCCAAACACGAACCATTCAGAAACTCAAAAAAGGCATTTAAAGAAGTTATTTACTTTGGTAAACAGATATGGACAAGCATTCATTCAGCAACCTTTGCCCACACTCCAAAACACCTACGCGATTCTCAACACACTCAACAACAACATCATATTAGTTTCGCTCTCTCATGAATTAAATGTAAAAATTGTATATTGAGTTATATATGAATGTAAAACTCATTTTGACAGAGAGAGAGAGTAGAGAGCTTAGAGAGTAAGAGGTAAGAAAAAGAGCGCAAGTCTCTGTGGAGAAAATGGTGGAGCAAATTTTGGTGGGCCCATGAAAATAACAACTACTCTGTTTTATTATGTGTTATTCCGCGTAAGTTTAAATCACTGTAAAACTTTTACTTTTACTTGGTGAATGAGCCGCAGTCTCATGTAAATGTATTTTCATGTTTAAGAAATGAATACTAAGTTATACTAAGTTATCTTGTTATTTTTTCTGTGAGTAAGTCTGGGAAATAGCCTTGCAGTGTGTGAAGGTAGCTCCGCGAAATCAACTTCGCAGTGCGCGAACCTAGTGTTGCGAAAGTAGCTTCGTGAAAGTCATAACTCTCTGTCTCTCCCCTCCACGAAAATGAAAATCAAATTTCATAAATTTTTCTAACATGGTATCCCTGCACATTAAGCTCTCTTAATGTAAAAACAAGTGTTTTTACTAATAGTGAAAATTGTTTTGAGTGCGGATTGTGTTTAGCATATTTACCAGCAGGTAGAAAGTTTGTTTTTACACTCATAAATGGAAACATCAAGCACAAGCTTGACTAATCCTCAAATACCTTAGTTTAATGGCAAAAATTATGATTATTGGGCTATTACAATGAAGGTTCTGTTTTCTTCTCAAGACATTTGGGATTTGGTGGAGAATGGTTTTCAAGAACCAATGGATGCAGCAACATACAATGCCTTATCTCAACAAGAAAGAGATGTGTTAAGGGATAACAGGAAGAAGAATTCAAAAGCCCTGTTTTATATCTTTCAAGCAGTTCATGAAAGTATTTTCCCAAGGGTTGCAGCAGCAACGAAGTCCAAGCAAGCATGGGACACCCTCCAGACAGCAAAGCTACAAATGTTGAGGAGAGATTTTGAAACACTTTGTATGAAAGAGTCTGATAATATAGACTCGTTTTTCACACATGTAAGTGGGTTGGTTATTCAAATCAGGTCTCATGGTGAGACACTTGAGGAAAGAAGAATAATTGAGAAAGTTTGCCAGCAAGGTTTGAGGCCATTGTTATGGGCATAGAAGAGACAAAGGATCTCTCACAGTTCTCAGTGGATGAGCTTAATGCATCACTGGTTTCTCATGAACATAGACTGAATAGAGCAGCAAGCTCCTCATTGGAGCATGCCTTCAAGACACAAGTATCATTTGGTCAAGGTCGAGGCAGAGGAAGATCATATGCTAGAGGAAGAGGAAAAAGCCCACACAGAGGTGGAAGAAGCAGCCCTTCAAGCTCAAATGGAAGTGGCAGCAATCAAAATCCAGGTCAAGGCCCAAGCCAAAATCAAGCACAAGGTCAGAGGTATGATAAATCTCAAGTTCAATGTCATTACTGTAAAAAGTATGGTCATTATGCAAACGAGTGTAGAAAGAAGCAATATGACATTAGTAACGAACCAAGTGTAAATTTCACAAGAAAAAATCAGAACCATGATAGCATGTTTTTAGCTTGTAATGTAGCAGAAGAGAAACAGAGTGATATATGGTATCTAGATTCAAGGTGTATGTTATGAAACCAGCTCAAGAAAAGATAGAAAAGATAGATCAATGCCTTAGAATTCAGCCTCTTCGAGGGGGCAACCTCCTTTACATTACATAAATGAACAATTATTGGATGATTCAAATGACAAAACCTCCTTTCTATATATAGGAGTCTAACGAGTCACAATATAATCCAGTCGACCTAACAATAATAATATAAAGCCACAAAAATAACAATAGAGGGATTCTATGGGGCACAGAAATAACAATATGGGGGTAATAGGGGCACAACAATATAAATAAGGGGTATAACTACAATAGTAATGGGGTAATCACTAGTATTATAGGGACCAAACATGCCCCTCTCCTTCAAAAAAGTGTTGTCCTCAACGCTTGAGTAGTTCTGGATACTTCTGCATAAAATTCTCGTCCTCCCATGTGGAATCTTCAGTGGATAAGTTCTTCCACTTGATAAGATACTCTGAAATTGATCGATTTCGTAGCTGTCGAGTTCTTGTTTTTGTGACTGCTTCCGGTTCCAATATAATTTTTCCTTCCTCGTCAAGTTCTGGCAATATTGTTTGAATTGGGAGCTTGTTGCCTATAACCTTCTTTAAACATGAAACATGGAAAACTGGGTGCAATCGAGAAGTTGCAGGAAGCTCCAATTTGTATGCCATAGTACCAATCTTTTGCAACACCTTGTACGGACCATAATACTTTGGTGATAATTTATTATCCTTCTTAGCTTGCTTTAGAGACATTTGCTTATATGGTTGTAGCCGTAGGAATACCCAATCACCTACATCAAAACTTCTTTCACTGCAATGTTGATCTGCCTGTTGTTTCATTCTATTTTGTGCCAACACGAGGTTATCCTTTAAGAGTTGGAGGACTTGTTGTTGATGTTCGATGTGATGTTCCACTGCTTGAACCTTAGAATTTTCTCTTAAATATGATGTGATGGATGGTGGTTGATACCCATAAAGTGCCATAAATGAGGTCATTTTTGTTGCTGTATGGAAGGAAGTGTTATACCACCATTCAGCCAGAGGCAACCATTTGACCCATTGTGTCTGTTTATCAGATACAAAGCAACGAAGATATCCTTCCAAACATTTGTTTACTATCTCAGTTTGCCCATCAGATTGAGGATGATAAGATGAGCTATGAGCTAATTGAGTACCAAGACAAGAAAATAATTCTGTCCAAAAATTTCCAGTGAAAATGGGATCTCTGTCACTTACAATAATCTTTGGGTTTCCATGTAGCTTTTGAACTGTTTCCATAAATTCAGTAGAAACTGTACTGGCTTTAAATGGATGTGATAATGCACAAAAGTGTGCATACTTGGTAAGTCTGTCAACTACCACCATGATGACACTCTTTCCCTCAGACTTGGGTAAACCTGTGATAAAATCCATTGAAACCTCCTCCCAACGTTGGCTTGGAATGGATAAAGGTTGTAATAGACCCGCTGTCTTAATTGTTTCAACTTTATTTTGTTGGCAAACCAAACATTCCGCCACAAACTTTTGAATATCTGATTTAAGGCCATCCCAAAAAAATTCCTTCTTAACCCTGTGGTAAGTTTTTAAAAATCCTGAGTGCCCTCCTAAGGGAGAAGTGTGCAATTCCATAAGAATCTTTTGTTTTAGCTGGGAGTTCTTATAGAGGTATAAGCGATCTTTGTACCATAACGAATCATTTTGCTAGCTAAATGTATCAGAAGTACTGGAATCTTGTTGTAGCTTTCGAATAAGTGCCCACACTTCTTCGTCATTCTTCCATTCCTCCCTTGCTTTGTTTATCCAATCTGATTGGATAATAGAAATGGCACACAACAATGCTTCCACATCCTCATCCTTTCTTGAGAGTGCATCTGCCACCACATTTTGCTTCCCTTTTTTGTAGATGATTTCAAAGTCATAACCCAACATCTTTGTGACCCACTTTTGTTGCTCTTCAGAGGATAATCTTTGTTCTAAAAAGTATTTAAGGCTATCATGATCCGTTTTTACCTTGAAGTGTCTTCCCATTAGGTAGGGTCGCCATTTCTTAAGTGCATGGAGTATTGCCAACATTTCCTTCTCATAAATAGCTTTGCTTAAAAACTTTCCCTTGATTGGACGACTTTCAAAAGCAATGGGTCTTTCATCTTGCATTAGAACAGCACCAATTCCATTTCCTGAAGCATCACATTCCACAATAAAGGTTTTTGTGAAGTCCGATGTAGCTAAGATCGGTGCTTGGCACATTGCCTCTTTAAGATGTTCAAAGGCCTTTGTTGCTTCCGGAGTCCATGAAAATGAATCTTTCTTCAATAATGTTGTTAAAGGTGCTGCTATTCTCCCATAATTCTTAACAAACTTGCGATAATACCCTGTCAACCCAAGAAATCCTCGCAGATGCTTTATGGATGTGGGGATTTTCCATTCCTTAATGGCTTTAATTTTTCTAGGGTCTACCTTAACTCCTTCATGAGATACAATATGACCCAAATATTCCACCTCCTGGACTCCAAAGAAACATTTGGATCTTTTTGCATATAATTGTTTCTCCTCCAATAGTTGTAGCACCCTGTCAACATGTTCAACATGATCCTTCCAAGACTTGTTGTAGATTAGTATATCATCAAAAAATACTAACACAAATTTTCTAAGGAATGGTTTGAAAATTGAATTCATCAAACCTTGAAATGTTGAAGGTGCATTGGTAAGGCCAAAAGGCATGACCAAAAATTCATAATGACCCTCATGAGTTCTAAATGCCGTTTTCAGAATGTCTTCAATCTTCATTCTGATTTGATGATATCCCGAACAAAGATCCAACTTGGTGAAGTAAATTGATCCATGCAATTCATCCAGTAATTCATCAATGACAGGAATGGGGAACTTATCTTTAATAGTGAGCTTGTTGAGCTCCCTATAATCTGGACACATGCGCCATGATCCATCCTTCTTGTGCACCAATACTACTGGAGCTGAGAAAGAACTTTGACTCGGTTGAATTATACCAGCCTCTAGCATTTCTGCAACCATACATTCAATTTCACTTTTTTGGACATAGGGATATCTGTACAGCCTGATGTTTGGAGGAACACTTCCTGGAATCAGATGAATAGCATGATCATGATCACGCATAGGTGGGAGACCTTTGGGAGTCTCAAATACCTTGGAATGATTGTCCAGGACTTTTTGGAGATCTGGAGAAATAGATGATTCCAATGTGGAAACATCTAGCAAACATAATTGTGCAATTACACCTCTTTTCTCCTTTTTTAGAAGCTTTGTCATGCCATTAGAGCTGATTATCTTTCCTGGTTTCCCTGCAATACCCCTTAATTCAACTTCCTTTCCTTCTGTAGAAAATTTGATGAAAATTTCTTGAAAATTAAAAGCTATTGTACCCAAGGATTGTAGCCATTGGACTCCTAGTACAACATCAGCACCTCCCATTGGAATGGAAAGCATTGGGCTAGTCAATACATATTCTCCCATGGATAGCTTGATATTATGGCACTTTCCAGAGCAATTTATTGTTCCTCCATTTGCAATCATCACTTGACACTCTGGTGCTGGATATAGGAAGCAATTCAATTCTTTTGCTACCCTACAATGAATAAAATTGTGGGTGCTTCCTGAATCAATCAACACTATTACCTTTTTCTTCTTGATTTGTCCTTCTATCTTGATGGTTTGAGGAGTGGTAATTCCCGCCAATGCATTACAAGATATGGTCGGATTTATTTGTTCTTCATCTAGGCTTTGTTCCTGGAGTATATCCTCTTCTTTTGACCTTTCTTGCTCCTTTTCTTCTTCCTCTTCACAATCTATGTAGAATAATTTCTTCTCAGCACACTTATGACCTTTTGTGTATTTGCTATCACAACTGTAACAAAGCCCTTTTGCTCTTTTTTCTTCCAATTGTTGTGGTGTCAACCTTGTAGGTTGTGGAAGACTAGGGGCAACAACACTTCCATCTTTATAGTTGTTAGTGGTATGCTTCCTAGTTGCCATAATTTCGCTTTCCATTTTTCTTGCTAACCTGAATGCCTTCTCTAATGAATCAGGTTCCCAAAGGCGAACATCATGTTGGATATTATCCTTTAAAGACCCTATGAACACATCAATCCTATGCTCCTCTGGAATATCTTTTACCCTTATGTTCAATTTTTGGAACTCCTCAATGTGCTCCATTATTGAACCCTTTTGTTTGAGACTTATCAATTGGCTAAAAAAAGTGTTGCTTTTTGTATCCTCATAATGTGCTATCAATTCTTCCATAAAAATTGCCCAAGTGATAAATTGTTTACAAGAACAAAGCCATTGATACCATACAAACTGATTTGGTTCCAAATATACAGTTGCCATACGTACCTTTTGTGCGTTTTGCACATTATTGAGATTGAAGAATTGCTCCATCTGTAATATCCATGTGGCGGGATCCTTGCCATCAAACTTCCTCATATCGATTTTTGGAATATGGTGATTCTTCGATCCAACATTAGCGTCTATGGAATCATGATTAACATTTCTTTTGTTCTCATCATGAGTTTCCTTTACTACCTTTTCACCATTAGTAAGTATTTCTTGTAGAAAATTTGTCAAATCTGTCTTCAAATCTGCCATGCCTGTCTTCAAATTTGTGTTCAAATCTATCTTCAAATTATCCATCTTAGCTTCCATGCCATTCATCTTAGCTTCCGCGCCACTTATCTTAGCTTCTATTAACTTTTGTGAGCGTGACATTTGTTGCACTTGTTCTTGTAATTTTGATATATCATGTAGCATTTCTTCCTCTTCTTCATGAGTCATGCTAGAGCTTTCAGGTTCCTTACTAGGTGTTTGCATTTTCTTTCCTCGGGGCATTAGTTACTGATAATAATGCTGTACTATGCCCTTTGAATTCCTTCAAAATAAATTTTCAAACCAAGCTTAAGCAAAAATTTAAAAAAATCTACACACCTTTTTTCACTTTGTAGGAGCTCGATATTGCCTCTGATGTATCTCTGTACTTTCCAATCATCTAGTTCTGAATTTGTGACCTGTAGTAGCTCTCTATGTCCTCTTTCCAATGCCACCAGTCTGATCCAAATTGGATTCTCCAAGAAAGAGTTATGCACAATCTCCCAATATGACCTGATTATAGACATTTCCAGAAGAGCGAACTTGTATGAAGTGCCACGTGTAAAATTTTCGATCTTTGGTTCTAAAAACGATATGCAAGAAACTACAGCCCGTCCTCTTTTTGTACCTTCTTACGAAATTTCAATCTGATACTCAGAGAGAAAGTTATGACGATTTTCCCCAGGTCACCTGTTTTGAATGTAATTCAGGAGTCTGCAAAAAGACCAACTTCCTCAGATCATATCTCCGCAAATATCACGTGAAAAGATTTGAAATTTGGACCCAAGGTTCAACGCGATTTCTTCTCAAATGGGGTTTTTTTGCGACTTCTGAAACGTCATAGAAAAAAAGTTATAGCGAAAATGCCACGATGACCTGTTTGGAGCAGCGAAACCCTAGAATCCAAAGCTCTGATACCAAATGTTATGAAACCAGCTCAAGAAAAGATAGAAAAGATAGATCAATGCCTTAGAATTCAGCCTCTTCGAGGGGGAAACCTCCTTTACATTACATAAATGAACAATTATCGGATGATTCAAATGACAAAACCTCCTTTTTATATATAGGAGTCTAAGGAGTCACAATATAATCCAGCCGACTTAACAATAATAATATAAAGCCACAAAAATAACAATAGAGGGATTCTATGGGGCACAGAAATAACAATATGGGGGTAATAGGGGCACAACAATATAAATAAGGGGTATAACTACAATAGTAATGGGGTAATTACTAGTATTATAGGGACCCAACAATGTAGCAACCACATGTCAGAAAACATAGAAATGTTTTCTAATCTAGATGAAAATGTGAAATCTGAAGTGACATTAGAGACTGATAGTAAAGTCTCTGTCATGGGTAACGGTAGAGTTAATATCCTAACAAAGAAGGGGGAGAAGAAATACATCTCTGATGTTTACTTTGTCCCCGATCTGAAACATAAACTCATGAGCGTTGGACAGCTCATGCAGAAAGGCTACAATGTCTTCTTCAAAAATGATGTGTGCACAATTTTGGATAGGCCTCCAAGCAGACAGTTGATTACAAAGGTTCATATGACAGACAATAGAATGTTTCCCTTGAAAATAATATCAGATTTGTAGAAAGAAGGTTCATAAGCACAACTATCTATGAACTGACAAGAAAACGGAAGAAAAGGGGCAGCAGTCACACAAGTAGACTTTCAAGCAGAGGTAAAAGATGAAAACTGGTTATGGCACTTGAGATTTGGACATCTCAACTTTGGAGGTTTGAATCTGCTGCATAGGAAAGGCATGGTGAAGGGTTTACCACTCATAGAAAAACTAGACGGCGTATGTGAAGGATGTATTTTGGGCAAGCAACATAGAGAGACATTTTCAGCAGGAAAGCCAGTGAGGGCAAAGGCACCTTTGGAGATTTTCCACTCAGAATTATGTGGACCAATGCAAACACTATCAATTAGTGGCAACCACTATGTATTGACCTTCATAGATGACTACACAAGGAAGACATGGGTCTTTCTCCTAAAGCAAAAAAGTGAAGTGTTTGAGCGCTTTTGACAATACAAGGCTCTTGTTGAGAAGCAAAGGGTACATTACATCAAAGTCCTTAGGGCTAACAGAGGTGGAGAATACGTCTCAAATGACTTCCTTCAATTTTGCAAGGAACATGGAATTCACAAGAAATTTACAACAAGATATACACTGCAGCAAAATGGTGTGGCAGAAAGGAAGAATAGGACCATCAAGGAGTATGTTGAAGGCAAAGCATTTGCCAAATGCCTATTGGGCTGAAGCTGTTGCTTGTGCAACATATATCTTGAATAGATGTCCAACCAAAAGCATCCAGAACATAGTTCCTAAAGAAGCATGGAGTGGAAAAAAACAAAATGTCACTCACATGAAAGTTTTTGGATGTGTGGCTTATGCACGTCCCGAATGAGTTGAGAAATAAGTTGGACAACAAGGGGGATAAATGCATATTTGTTGGATACAACGATGAATCCAAGGCATACAAACTCTACAATCCATTAACCAAGAAAGTCATAATCAATAGAGATGTGTAGTTCATAGAAGAGGAAGCATGGGATGGAATTTTAGAAAAGACAGTCAATGTCAAAGCATGCATACCAAATGAGGATAGAGATGAATTAACAGCAGCAAGTAATTCCTCAACAATGACTCCCTCTACTCCTATTCAAGCGCAGCAAAGCAGGCAGCAAGCAACGCCATCAACAAATAATAGGACAGTTTCGCATAGCCAAGAAAGTGCTTCTCCAAGCACACTGCGAAGCGTGACACCAAGTGACATGTCAAGCCCATCTTCAACAAGCACAAGAAGACCAAAGTTCAGAAATTTAAATGAAATTTATGAGCAAGATGAAGTTGATAGTGGCGCAGGTCTGAATTCCTTATTTGCATTATTTTGTCATGTAGATGACCCAATCCACTTTGAAGATGTAGTGAAAGAAGAAAAATGGGTTGCGGCAATGGAGGAAGAAATAGAAGCAATAGAAAGGAATGACACATGGGAGTAAGTGAGCCTTCCAAAAGGAAAACATGTTATTGGGGTAAAGTGGGTCTATAAGACCAAAAGCAACATTAAGGGAAATATTGAAAGGCACAAAGAAAGGCTAGTTGTCAAAGGATACAAGTAGCAACATGGAAGAGATTACACAGAGACATTCGCGCCAGTTGCGCGGATGAAAACAGTGTGCGCAGTTGTGGTGATTGTCGCACAACATAAATGGACAATATATCAGATGGACGTAAAGTCAACGTTCTTGATTGGAGTGCTGAAAGAGGAAGTGTATGTCACGCAACCGCCTGGTTATGACATTGAAGGCCACGAAGACAAAGTGTATAAGTTGAGGAAAGCTCCTTATGGATTGAAGCAAGCACCGCGCACATGGTACAACAGGATAGATGCTTACTTGTTGGACAATGGTTTCGACAAATGCGATGGTGAACGTGCTCTCTACATCAAAGAGAGTGAAGGTAAGATTCTCATTGTCATCTTATATGTAGATGATTTTATTTTTACAGGCAGTGATGATTTCCTCATCGTTGATTTCAAACAAGTCATGAAGAGTGAGTTTGAAATGATTGATTTGGGATTGTTAAGATATTTTTTGGGCATAGAAGTGAAGCATACAGAAAATGGCATTTTTATCTTTCAAGCAAAGTATGTGGCAGAAATTTTGGAGAGGTTTAAAATGCAGAACAAAAAGTTCGCACTAACTCCAACTGTCATAGGGTTGAAGTTGAGCAAAGAAGATTGTAGCAGCAATGTCAATCCGACATTATACAGAAGCATGATAGGTAGCCTGATGTATTTGATCGCCACTAGGCCAGATATAATGTATGCAGTAAGTTTGGTGTCAAGGTTCATGGAGACACCCAAGGAGACACATTGGCAAGTAGCGAAAAGGATTCTGAGGTATGTCAATGGGAAAAAATGGTATGGAATTTTGTATGCAGCAACCAGTGATTTCAGGCTGGTTGGTTACACTGACAGTGATTGGGCAGGCAATGTCGATGACAGAAAGAGCACGTCAGGATATGTTTTCCATTTGGGTTCCAAAGCCATTTCATGGGTCTCCAAGAAACAACCAATAGTGTCACTGTCAACAACAGACGCTGAATGTGTCATAGCAATAGCAGCAACGTGTCAGGCAGTTTCGATGAGAAGGATGTTGAGGGATCTTCGTCATGACCAAGAGGGCACGACAACTATTTTCTGTGACAACACCTTAGCAATTACGTTTTCAAATAATTCTGTCTTCCACAAAGGACCAAGCATATTGATGCTAAATATCATTTTATTAGAGAGTTGATTAACAATGATGAAATTGTGTTGCAGCACTGTAGGTCATAAGAACAATTTGCTGATATTTTCACAAAGCCATTTGGGAATTGTCAATGGCGGCAGTTGTGATTAAGGGGGAGTGTTCGAAATAATAATCCCAACCACCGCAATAAACAACTTAACAGTAGCCATACCTGCTACATGTCTTTTTGCAGGTTGTGTCTCTGCTTGAAGATAGAATGACTGAATCCAGACGCGAACCATTCAGAAACTCAATAGAGGCATTTAAAGAAGTTATGTACTTTGGTAAACAGATATGGGCAAGCATTCATTCAACATCCTTTGCCCACACTCCAGAACACCTGCGTGATTCTCAACACACTCAACAACAACATCATATTAATTTAGCTTTGTCATGAATTAAATGTAAAATTTTTATATTGAGTTATATATGAATGTAAAACTCATTTTGAGAGAGAGAGTAGAGAGGTTAGAGAGTAAGAGGTAAGAAAAAGAGCGCAAGTCTCTGTGGAGAAAACAGTGGAGCAAATTTTGGTGGGCGCCTGAAAACAACAGTTACTCTGTTTTACTGTGTGTTATTCCGCTTAAGTTTAAATCACTGTAAAACTTTTACTTTTACTTGGTGAATAAGCGGCAGTCTCATGTAAATGTATTTTCATGTTTAAGAAATGAATACTAAGTTATAGTGAGTCGTTCCAAACCTATCTTGTTATTTTTGTTGTGAGTATTCATTAAGTTTCTGGAATAGTTCGAAATCCAAGTCTGGGAAATAGCCTCACAGTGTGTGAAGGTGGCTCCGCTAAATCAACTTTGCAGTGCGCGAACCTAGTCTCGCGAAAATAGTTTCGTGAAAGTCATAACTCTCTACCTCTCCCCTCCACGAAAACGAAAATCAAATTTCATAAATTTTTCTAACACTAATGAGTACAGAGTTCGCTTTCTGCCCAGAGCTAAAAAGTATAGGTAACAGGCTACAAAAAAAAGTTATGTAACAGGATAGGTAACAGGGTACAAAAAAAGTTAGGTAACATGGAAAGAAAATAGAATAGGTTAATGCAAAATTCAGCAAGAAAATAGAATAAGTTGTTTTTTAAAAAAAGTTAGGTAACATGGAAAGAAAACATAATAGGTTAATGCAAAATTCAACAAGAAAATAGAATAAGTTGTTTTTTAGTTAGTTATTTCCAGTGATATGATTTTCTTTAAATAATAGTGATGAATCAATTTACCTTAAAAAAATTTCCTTTTTACTAATTTAATCACTGAATTCACTTGTATATATATATATATAAATAATTAAAAACTATAACTAAAAATAAATTATTAAAATATAGACAACCGTTTTAAATTTTGTGTAATTGGAGTTGGATAAAGAAAGATTCGTAGACTCTAAATTTATCGTTATGTAGATAGTAAATGTCCACTCAGCCACACGCTTGGAGTTATTTTAAAATTATTACAATAATTCAATTTACGTTGCTGTAGTGGTTAAATTTTGGAAGAATTTTTATTGAAAAAAATTACATTTGTTGAATTTTTTACATGGTCGTTGTATTTTTTGCTCTCTTCTCCTCCATATTTAAATGTATTTATTAACTTTTTGATTTAATATATAAACGCATTTAAATTTTTAATATTTTTTAATAATTTAATTGTATTAATATAAATATAAATGATTAAAAATTATAATTGAAAAATAAATTATTAAAATATATATGGCAGCTTTTAATTTTGAGTAATTGGAGTTGAATAATTTTTTTTTTTAATTATTACAAGTGTAGGGATGCTCCTACTTAGTATCTGTTTCTTTTTCTAAAAATAAATTATAATTAACCTAAAATTAAAAACAAATATTATTTGATATATTTGAATAATGTTATTTTTTTAATGATGACAATTGAATGATGGAAATCAGTTACAATTGTTTAAAGTTTATAACTTGTTTAATAAGAATTATGGAATTTTTTAGTAATGAGATTTTCACCTAACAATTAGTAATCAATATATATACAATTAGTTACGATATAAATCTTATAAAAGTTTTAAGTATTTTAATTAAATTAAAAAATATATAGATTATTAAATCTTATCATTATTTATTAAATTGAAATATCAAAATATTTTTAAAATCACCATTCCAATTTATAATTCTAAATGTCAAATCAAATATATAGTTAAGTTAATCAACACCAAATTTTCATTGAGGAATAACTACATTGTGATAATTAATTGGTGGGGAGCAATAAAAAGACATATCCATAAGCCTCAGAGGATCAATGTATGTGACATCTCGAGAACTTTAAGTTATTTTTTTTTAAATATTTTCTTGTTTTACTTTTACAGTTGAAAAACAGACAATTAAGTTGGTTTTGTGATGTTATTAGTTTTAAATTTAATAAAGTAAAGTTATAACAATATCAAAACGGTTTCTATGGAAGATCTAAAAAATTACTGATGGACCTCAATAACTCTCTTTTACCCAATAGTTATCAGTTATTAATTAAGAAGCAACGATTCTTTACCTACCTTTCTCTTACAAAAAGAAGAGAGGAGGAGGAAGGGGGGGTTGTTGTTTTGAGGAGAAAAAGAAAGAAAGGAGATTCCTTGAACTGAAGAGAGTTTCAGTGGGAACAATCCTTGAGAAGAGACTTCCCTGGAGGAAGCGATACTCATTTTTTAGGCTGGACCTGGAGTCCTGAGACCGAAGCAATAAAACTGGCAATAAAACTATTGTCTTAAAGAAAACTGATCAGTGGGAAAAGAGGAGCTTGGGGGAGAATATTTGGACGTGATTTCTAGATTCTCATTGGAAGAGTGGTACCGAATTAGACTTCCTATCACAGATTGCTAATTAAAGGAATGTGGACAGTTAAGTAGGAAAATGAGCCTCCTAACATTATCTAAATAGGAAATAAGTTATATGATGCTAGTGATTGCATGTGTCTCTAATAATATTTGTAGCATGAAATAAATGGAAAGAGAAAATAACCTTAAGTTACAAACTGTCACTATGATGTGAGTATTAACTGATAAGTTATTATGGTTACTTAGAGGGTAGGAATGTTTGGAGGTTATTACAGGACCAAGATGGGTAGGCAATGTAATATCCTGAGCATAATAACTATGTTGAACAATCAAGAATCTATGCATGAGTATAACTATACGACCACAAGAAATAGTCTTTGGTATTCGACAAAGTAAGGGTAAAATATCTATATATCTATAGGTATGAATTACTTCAGTGAGCCTGCCATTCCAAACAAATGTAGGATACATTCAGGTATAGTTGATTTTGAATGTTAAATTTAAGAAAATGCTATATTGATATTATTGCCTTTAAGAGAGTTGCCGAGTCTTCTATGAGAACAAAAAAGAAAAAGACAAAGTCCTAATTACATAACCTAAAAACTCCAATGAAAACTCCGAGTAGGAATCATCAAAGAATAATGTAAGCACAAAGTAATTTTTCACTAAAGAGATATATATATATATACGACGTGGGTAGCCCTGGAACTTCCGGCCAACACCTAGGCATTCAACCCAAGAATATTACTTTTAATGACAAGTCTTACAAGAAGCTAGAACTTATAGTGACAGTTAATACATTATAAAATCATTAATTACAGAAATCAAAACGAGGAGTTCTGGTTGAAGCAAAATGAGAATCTGAATAATCTTAAGGTAGGCTTCCAAGTTGGCTCCGTAGGATAGTTGTGGGGTGGAAACCGAGGAATGTTGTCCTGAAAGAACAAGACTGTTAAGTTGAAGGACTGTAACCAGTCAGCACAAGCGCCAAACACAACCATACTGAGGAAAGAAAACAATTTGTAACTGACTATTGTATTCAAACCGAAAGGAAAGAATTACATCGACTAATTGATGGAATACATAATTACCAATCACTGATAGTAACAAGAGATATACAATCATGAAATCGTGCCAAAACCTTTGACTGTAAGGTTGGTCCTCAAAACTCTAATAAAACCCATGTCTGTTCAGGAGATTAAATTAATACAAATAGGGGTATGGTGACCCAAAAACAAACCCTCAATAGAAAAACCCGCCTGCAACTATTAACTACTTAATTCAAAAGAGCCAAGACTTGCCTAAGGAAAGGCAGGCCCTCATACCCATGTGGATTGCAGTAAGGAATTCTGGATTTTCCGACAGACTAGCACTCACAACCAACTTCCAGTGGGCTAAGGCCCTCCTGCATTTGCGTATTGCCATAAGTTAAAAGAATAACGTGGTGGATGGAATAGATTGTCTGTCGCCATTAAATAACCAATAACCATTTGACATTACCTAATAGGAGGTGGGTATGGAAGTGGTTCTCCACGACATGAGTTCCGGGGAAGACAGTAGTTGTAATGCTTGCAAGAGATAAGGAAAAACCTTAGTAAAAACCCATAGCAGTGAACTACAATAATTTAACAATCAAACCAAAAAACTTGCATGACAAATTTACCTGTATATCCGAGTAACCTTGAGGCAGCAATATGCAACTCACAACCGAAATGATTGGGTGTAGAGGAATTTTGAATAAACCCTCCAAGGTGCGCCATGGGTATAGGAAATATTTCTTGAGGAAGGATGCTGCCAACCCGACCAAGGTTTCACAGAACACAACTTCAAGACTTAGCCCAAGACAAATGACCAAAGAACAGAGACGAAGCAACGGGTCGTTTGCATAATTCCTTGGGTTCTGGTGGACCGTCAGATCCTGTACCTCGATCAGATGGCACCTGATGGAGAAAGGGCCAGGCAACTCGTGGCCATCCCATTACATGCCAGCCAGATCAGGTTGAAAGAAAACATTAATTCACATACGATGTAAACAAGGAATGCTGATCGAGAATTTAAATGCCATGTACATAAATGTCAATTGATTATATGATAGGTGTAATGAAAATCCATTTAAGTACCTCACTCATACTTCCGCAGTAATGGCATTGCTCTTATTTAATTGTTTAAAAGTAATATGGTTTAGATCCAATAATGTCTGTCACCATCAGAATTACCGTAATTTTTTTATTTTTTTATTTTGTATATTTATCTATGATCAGTGTTAATTAGTGAGTAGGTGTTACAATTGGTATCACAACCTCAGGTTGCGACATTGAGGACTGAATGAATGATCTTAGAAATAAAAAAAAAAAATTATGATGCACAGAGGAGCACCGGACGTAACCCAAAAGTATGGGTACAATTGGGAGAAGCAAATGTCGGCACCAATGCTGCTTTACTAGAAACATTCCAACAGTTAAGAACAAAAATGCAGAGTCTACGTGCTGATAACGAAAGATTACATTTGGAGCAAGAGAAGATTATGAAAATTCTATCAGAGAGACAAAATCATAGGAATCCAGGCCCCATTCAAGGAGAAGAGAATAGGACGGAAACTTGCAAACAACAAGAGTAGCATCCGAAGTCTGAAGGAGGACAAATGGGTAATGAGGAAGAGTCAGATAATGTTTCTAGTAAAAAGGTATTAAAAAAGTAGAAAATAGAACTTCAAGGAGAGTTCAAGAAGATCAAACCATCAAACTATAATGGTGAGGCAGAAGAAGTGGTGGAGACTTCACTAATTAATATGAATAAATACTTCCAGATATACGAATATGATGAAAATTTGAGGGCAAGGTTAGTGATCTATCAGTTACAAGGAAAGGCCACCATGTGGTGGGAAGAAATCAAAACAGTCATAGAAATTAATGAGCAGGAGGTCACCTGGGAACAATTTCAAAAGCATTTTAAGGATAGATATTTGACTGAGCGATTTTATGATGATAAAGAAAAAGAGTTTCATGACTTGAAACTAGGACAATAGACTATGGATGAATTTATAACTAAATTCACTTCACTATTAAGATATGTTCCTTATATTCGTGAAGAAAAGGCTAAAGTCCAGCGCTTTATCAGCAGCTTACCTGCCTTCATGAAGGAGAAATTGGAATTTGATAATCCAAAAACGATGGATGAAGCAGTCCGAAAAGCTTGGATCTGCTACCAACAAATGAAACAGAAAGGTGAAGTGAATAAAAGTTGGCCAAGTAAGAAGGGTAGAAATTTTTTACAAACATTAAGAACATGAAGAATACGGGAAGTAGGTACCCAGGATGAAAAGGACCAAATGGATATGTTAACCGAAATCAACCGAAGTACAAACCTTGGAATGAAATAAAACAAAATGAGGCGTCAAGTAAGCTGGAAACCAGTCAGATTCCTCGACCTCCTTTGCAGTGTTGGGGCTGCGAGGAACCCCATTACTACAAGAATGTTCCTCATAGAGGGAGAATGAAACCTGTTGCAAATATTCATGAAGCTTCTATTGTTGGTGATGTGACACGAAGCGTACCTCGGATTAATGCAGCGTTGGAAGATCGCCAAGAACATTATGAACCCTCGATGGTGGAACTCGAAGGTAAAATATCTGATCATCCTGTTTTCATTTTAATAGATCTAGGTGCTAGCTTGAGCTATGTCAATCCCAGAATAGTTGATGTATGCCATTTAAAAATTTCAAAATTTAAGAACCCCTAGCTGGTTCAACTAGCTACCGGTGCAAAAACAAGAGTCTGTGCAAAAGTAGAGGGCTATGAAATAAAATTGGCAAAACAACAGATTAGGACAGACTTAAATGTATTACCATTAGGTTCCTACGATGTCTTGATAGGCATGGACTGGTTGGAACGACAGTGGGCCTCAGTAATCTATAAAGATAAGACCATTGATTTTCTGTCAAATGATGGTACCAGAATAGAGATTCAGGGAGCTAAAAGAGAAGTCAAGTTACAATATGTTATAGGCCACCAACTAGTGAGATGTATGCGTAAAGGCTGCCAAATCTATGCAGTTCAAGTGGGATATACAAAATCCAAAGATAAAATGTCAACCTTAGAGAAAATACCCATAATTCATGAATTTAAGGACGTGTTTCTTGAAGATATTCCTAGACTACCACCCAAGAGGAATATCGAATTTACCATAGAATTGGTCCCTGGAGATACCCCGGTCTCAAAGGCTCCCTACAGAATGAGTATTCCTGAGTTAACTGAACTAAAAATCCATCTACAGGAGTTTCTAGATAAAGGGTATATCCAACCTAGTGTATCCCTTTAGGGGGGCCGGTTTTGTTTGTAAGAACGAAGGATGGTACTTTGCGGTTGTGCATAGATTTCAAGCAATTAAACAAGTTAACAATTAAGAATAAGTATCCCTTACCCTAAATTGATGACCTCTTTGATCAGGTTAAAGGAGCAATGGTATTCTCAAAAATTGATTTAAGATATGAATATCACCAAATTCGAATTAAGGATGAGGATATACACAAGATTGCCTTTACAACCCACTATGGCCACTACGAGTTTTTACTCTTTCCATTTGGACTTACTAATGCCCCAACAACATTCATGAGTATGATGAATGGGGTTTTTCATCCTTATTTGGATAAATTCATCCTTATATTTATTGATGACATTCTGGTGTATTCTAGAAGTATTGAGGAACATAAAGAACACCTTCGTATAGTGCTAAAAACTTTAAGAGAAAACCAACTCTTCACCAAATTCAGCAAGTGTGACTTCTTTAAGGATCAGATCCAGTACCTACGACATGTCATATCCTCTGATGGTATAGCGGTTGATCTGGAGAAAATAAAGACCATCATGAATTGGCCTGTCCCAACCAATGTGGCGGACATATGCTCTTTTATGGGTCTTGCAGGTTATTATAGAAGGTTTATAAGGGGATTTTCTAAAGTTGCTTATCCAATTACCTCCTTACAAAAAAAAGGAACATCTTTCAAATGGTCACAAGCCTGTCAAGAAAGTTTTGAAAAATTAAAGCAATTGCTTACCACAGCTCCGGTATTGCAGATCCTGAAGAAGATTTTATAGTCTGCACAGATGCATGCAAAGAAGGTGTAGGTGGTGTTTTAATGCAGAATGATAAGGTCATTGCTTATGAATCTTGTAAACTAAAAGAACATGAACATAAATATTCTGCTTACGATTTGGAGCTAACTGTTGTGGTTCACGCCTTAAAGGTATGGCAACACTATTTATTGGGGAAAAGATTTTTGCTCAAAATAGACCACATCAACTTAACCAGTTTCTTCAATCAACCTACCTTAAATGTGTGCCAAGCTCAGTGGACTGCATTCTTAAGCGAATTTGATTTTGAAATCAAGAATTTGAAGGGAAAAGAAAATAGGGTGGTAGATGAATTAAGTAGGAAGCTACACCATGTTTACGAGATTTTATTTAGTCAAGTTGAACTAAATTTTTCTGATCAATTAAAGGAGGCAGCTCAGAAGGACCCTGAATACAGCTACCTATGGTAGCAAGTAAAATCTGCACAAGGTTCGACAAAGCAGAGGGACTATAGTATTAATTCTGAAAATTTATTGATGTTCATGTTGAAAATAGCAACAAGAAATGATAAAAATAGAATCCAGAATATTCCAATTTAATTTGTCCTTGAACTAAATTGTGAATTTCGAATTTAGTCTTAATGACAACTTGGAAAAGATTAATTAATTCAGTTTGAATTAATTAGTTGGAGAAATTCAAGTTAGAAGTCTTTATGAAGTCATGCAAGAGTTATCCCTTTGATTAAAGAGATAAGATTGAGTTATTCCTTAAATAAAGGAGATAAGGTTGAGTTATATTTGAGTTGTAATTAGTTGACTCAGTTTACTGAGTTAAGTCCAGTTAAATTAGTTCCAAACTATTTGAGAAACTAATAGAGAGTTATCAGTCAGTTGATGCATGCATGCACACAACTAGTGCTACTCAGTTAACTGAAGATTCTCTCATCAGAAACTCATGCATGTCTATTATGAGAAAGGCCCAGTTGAGTTAAATGTCAAGGACAATGTACTATCAGTTGCATGTGTTTGCTTATAAAGGAAACTCATGCAAGTCGAAGGAGATTCATCTAGGAGGATCAGAGCAGTTTTGGAGGATTAATGGTCCACTTGGTTACAACAAGATCACCCAGGAGAAACTGCACAAGGAAATAGGAGGCTTGGAGGGTAGAGGAGAAGGCTTGTGAGAAGTCTTGATTGCCCATGAGCATCTGTGAGGATTGTATTGAGAGTTGGCTAGCTGTGAGAGCTAAGGCTTTGTATAATTTCTATGTATTTTCACCTTGTATGGTAATACAAATAGTGGGGTTTTTAGCTGAGGCTTTTCCCTGAGTATTTTCTATGTTTCATGTGCATTGATTCTTCTTCTTATGGTTATATTGTTCAGCTCTGATTTAGCTACATCTTTAAGCTTACGCAAAGAAAATTGATAGTAGAAGTAGATTATAGTATTTTTCTTTGGTATATTGCATTATCAGGTTAATCTACAGTCAGATTTTCTACATGATCTCAGAGCGAGATTTGTAGAGAGAATTTCTGCATGGTATCAGAGCTGGATGTGTAGAAAATTATACAGTTCAGGAATCATATTTACTTGCCTAATCAATTTCCATTAAAACAAAACATGTTAGATGAATTTCACAGAAGTCCCTATGCTGCTCACCCAGGCTATCAAAATCTCGTCTATGCTATCAAGAAAGACTACTATTGGCCTAATATGAGAAAGGACATTGCTGAATATTTAGCCAAATGTCTAGAATGTTAGCAAGTCAAGGCTGAGCACCAGCACCCTGCTAGATTACTGTAGTTGCTACCTATTCCTAAATGGAAATGGGATACAATAACCTTGGATTTTATAACAGGATTACCATGATCTAAAAGACAAAATGACTCAATTATGGTTGTGGTAGAGAAACTGAGCAAGACAACTCATTTCATACCTATCAAATCCACGTACCAAACGGCTCAGATAGCAGATATATTTATGAAGGAGATTTTTCGGTTGCATGGTATGCCACGAGTTGTTAGTAAATTATATATTACGGAGCAATGGAACACATAAAATATTGCAGAAATATAAACACAGGGAAAAAAACACATAAAACAAGAGAGACACGGATATACGTGGTTCACCCAGTTTGGGCTACATCCACGGAGAAACAACCAGTCCTTCCTTTTATATTATCTAGCAAACTTAAGAGATACAACCTACAATAGATCTGCTGTAACACCCTCTTCGCTCTCAATCTCCTCTCTCTTTCTCACTTAGAATACATATTTACATAGACGCAATACAATTCCCTCATATATAGTGAGGGGTTACCTTCTAGGGAAAAAAACCCTAAATTAAACATAACTTCTACCATCAGATATCTGCCTAATGAACGACCCAGATTACTAGAAATTACTATACTTTTACAAGGCAGTTTTACATCTATTCTTAGCTTCGGGAGCACTGCCCCCAAAACCCCCCGCCATGGGGGGTCCCCAAAAGGTCGCAGCCACCCCCCCCACCCAAGACCCCCCCTGCAGCAAATATTTTACGGGCGGCGTTGCCGCCCCCATTTTGAACTGGGGTCCAATGTGGCGATACCTTTGAATACAGAAGATAATCAGGCTCCACACCCAACACGAATCATAATATCTGATCGGGATGTTAAGTGCACCTCTGCTTTTTGGAAAGCATTGTTTATCAGGTTAGGTACACAAATTCACTTTAGCATCGCTTATCACCCCCAGACCGATGGGCAAACCGAAAGAGTGAATCAAGTGGTAGAGGACATGTTGCGCATGTATGTGATGCAGCAACCTGGAAAATGGGAAGAGTATCTACATTTGGTAGAATTTTCTTACAACAATGGTTATCATGAATCACTTAAGATGAGTCCTTTTGAAGTACTCTATGGAAGGAAATATACCATCCCTGCAAAGTGGTATAGTGCTGAAAATAATATGATATTAGGCCCAGATATGCTGGAGGAAATGGAAAGAACGATGAAAAAGGTTCGAAAAAATTTGAAGGCTGCTCAAGACAGGCAGAAATCGTACGCTAATAAAAAGAGAACCTACCAGGAGTTCCAGGTAGGAGATCATGTGTATGTGTGAATTAAACCTAAGAGGAGTACATTGAGATGGGGAAAATGTGCCAAGTTTCCCCCCTGGTTCTGTGGCCCCTTCCAAATTCTAGACATAATAGGGCCAGTGGCCTATCAGTTAGCCCTACCCAGCCACATTTGGGTTCATAATGTATTCCATGTTTCCCTCTTAAATAAATATATGTATGACCCCAGACATATCATAAACTCGCAAGAACTTCAGGTAATATATATTTGTGTGTGTGTGTTCATAACACATAATCTATTTTTTTTAGGATATAGTAATTATGTACATGTCAATTATATAACAGTTGTATTTATGACAGGTTGAACCAGAAGGAGAATTCCTGGTTGAACCCCTGCACATACTCGATCAAAGAGAAGTAACATTGCGGAGACGAGCTATCATCTAGGTTAAAGTGCAATGGAAGCACTTCAGCCCGAAGGAAGCCACTTTGGAAGATAAAGACTTTATGCAGGAGGCATATCCTGAATTATTCCAAGAGAAGATGGAAGAATGAACATCGGGGATGGTGTTCCGCTAAGGGGGGGAAGATGTGACATCTTCAGAAATTTAAGTTATCTAGAAAAAAATAAAATCTTGTTTTACTTTTATAGTTGAGAAACTGATAAATAAGTTGGTTTTGTGATGTTATTAGTTTTAAATTTAATATAGTAAAGTTATAACAATATCAATACAGTTTCTATGTAAGATCTAAAGAATTATTGTTGAACCTCAATAACTCTCTTTTACCCAATAGTTATCAGTTATCAGTTAAGAAGCAGTTATTCTTTACCTGCCTTTCTCTTACAAAAAGAAGAGAGAAGGAGGAAGGGGGGGTTGTTGTTTTGAGGAGAAAAAGAAAGAAAGGAGATTCCTTGAGCTGAAGAGAGTTTCAGTGGGAACAATCCTTGAGAAGAGACTTCCCTGGAGGAAGCGATACTCAATTTGTAGGCTAGACCTGGAGTCCTGAGGCTGAAGCAATAAAACTGTTGTCTTAAAGAAAACTGATCAGTGGGAAAAGAGGAGCTTGGGGGGAGAATATTTGGAAGTGATTGCTAGATTCTCATTGGAAGGGTGGAGAGGTTCATCTAGTACTGAATTAGACTTCCTATGGCAGATAAGTGTAGATGCATGTCTGTGATTATAGCTACTAATTAAAGGAATGTAGACAGTTAAGTAGGAAAATGAGCCTCCTAACATTATCTAAATATGAAATAAGTTATATGATGCTAGTGATTGCATGTGTCTCTAATAATATCTGTAGCATGAAATAAATGGAAAGAGAAAATAACCTTAAGTTACAAACTGTCACTATGATGTGAGTATTAACTCATAAGTTATTATGGTTACTTAGAGGGTAGGAATGTTTAGAGGTTATTACCCGACCAAGATGGGTAGACAATATAATGTATCCCTAACATAATAACTATGTTGAAAAATCAAGAATCTATGCATGAGTATAAATGTATGACAAAGTAAATAGCCTTTGGTATTAGACAAAGTAAGAGTAAAATATCTATATGTATACATACAAGTTGTATAAATTACTTAAGTTAACATGCCATTTCCAAACAAATGTAGGATATATTCAGGTATAGTTGATTTTGAATGTTAAATTTAAGAAAATCGTATGTCCATATTATTGCCATTAAGAGATTTTCTTAGACTTCTATTAGAACAAAAAAAAAAGACAGAGTCTTAATTACATAACCTAAAAATTCCAATGAAAACTGCGAGTAGGAATCATCAAAGAATAATGTAAGCACATAGTAATTCTTCACTAAATCGAGATATGTATATATGTGTGTGTGTGTGTGTGTGTGTGTGTGTGTGTGTACATATGACGTGGGTAGCTGTGGAACTTCCAGTCAGCACCCAGGAATTCAACCCAAGAATCTTACTTTTAATGATAAGTCTTCCTAGAAGCTAGAACTTATAGTGACAACTAGTACATTATAAAATCATTAATTATAGAAATCAAAGCGAGGAGTTCTCGTTGAAGCAAAACGAGAATTCGAATAATCTTAATATAGGCTTCCAGGTTGGTTCCGTTAGATAGTCGTGGGGTGGACACGGAGGACCGTTGTCCTGAAAGAACAAGACTAATAAGTTGAAGGACTATAACCAGTCAGCACAAGCACCAAAGACAACCATACTGAGGAAAGAAAACAATCCGTAACTCACTATTGTATCCAAACCGAAAGGAATGAATTACATAGAGTAATTGCTGGAATACATAATTACTAATCACCAATAGTAGAAAGAGATATACAATCATGAAATCGTGCCAAAACCTTCGATTGTAAGGTTGGCCCTCAAAACTGTAATAAAACCCATGTCTCTTCAGAGTTCAAATTAATACAAATAGGGGTATGGTTACCGGGAAACAAACCCTCAACAGAAAAACCCGCATGCAACTATTAACTACATAATTCAAAAGAGCCAAGACTTGCCTAAGGAAAGGAAGGCCCTCATACCGGCATGGATTGCAGCAAGGTATTCTCGATTTTCCGATAGACTCACACTCACAACCAACTTCGAGTGGGCTAAGGCCCTCCTGCATCAGCATACTGTCATAAGTTAAAAGAATAACGTGGTGGATGGAATAGATTATATGTCGCTATTAAATAACCAATAACCATTTAACATTACCTAATAGGAGGCAGGTATGGTAGTGGTTCTCCATGACATGAGTTCCGGGGAAGACTGTAGCTGTAATGCCTTCATGTTGGTGTACATGCACCTAGATTAGCTCCAGTTAACTTATTGCTTGCATGTGGCACATGTACACATTAACATAAGATAAAGCAAACTTAGCTTTAGTTAGCTTTAGTTATTGCATGTACAACTAAGCTTAACTTAGTTGCTTTTATGTATTTATTCTTAAACTAATATTGTAGAATCAATTTTTTTATTCTTTTCTCAATTCTTGCTCGCTTCCTTCCTTCTCTTGCAAGCTTGTTTATTGTTTTGCAGATCTAGATCTGTGTATCTCAAAAATCTTACATGGTATCAGAGCACAAGGATTTGTAATCAGTGCACAAGAAATTTTATTTGCAGGTTCAGAAGATTGAAGCAACAACAAAGAATGGAGTCTAAATTGGAGTTTCCACAATCGGAAATTCTCACTCCATATAATTATTTCGAATTGATCCAGGTGGATATTGGTGGCCACCTGCCAAGTCCGCCTGGACCCCCACCGTTGTCTTTCTCAGCATTTTCAGTTTCCTGAATTGTAGCACAACTTACTATTTTTAGCAGTTTTTCAGGTCCTGAACTTCCGGAGCCGTTTTGAGGCCCTAAACGACGTTTTTTGGGGCATCCAGGGGGAATGGATTGATGTTGCTCGCTCCAACAATGATAGTGCTCGGATAGATCTTTCTAATGAGCTATCGTATGCGTCAAACGGAGATCATATGCCAAAGTTACGACCCCGGGAAGTTGATGTACCAACTTACCCCCAAACGGGGCCCACAGTTTGGCGTTTCATCTCCTAGGGTTAGGTTTTGGAATGTTAAGGGTTTTCCATTGTTTCTCAACAATAAATAGGCCTTCGAGCCTCATTGTAACATAGTTCAGAGGAATGTAGCCATCACATCTCTTCTCAGAGATAAGCTACCATCGCCCTAGCTAGTTTGTTTCCATTTCTGGTTGTAAGCATATTTCAGTATTTTCCATTAATGAAATGAAGTATTATTTCCGCTGCATCTTTGTGTATATGGTTATCTCTGTAATTTGTTGCGTTCCTGTTTAAATCCGGATCAGTGGTATCAGAGCGGTCTGCTTTTTCTTTGTTTTTCTTTGCATGTCCCCAACAAGGTCGGGATATAAGGAGTTAGGGCTTGAACTGGTTGAACAAGACTAGCCTCGCAAATCCCGACGGACTCCCATGGCGGACGAGAAGAAAGACGAGGGGGCAGGAGATCCCATCAAAATCTTGCTCGAAGAAGCCCTCGAGCGACAACGGAATGCGATGATGGACAGCTTTGCCCAGATCCTTCAGCGGCTACCCAGAAGCGACGCATCGGCTTCCAGCAGCTACTCTGGAAATGCCACACCCTTTAAGGTACAAGTTAATTTTGAAATCCCCATATTCGAGGGTCAGATAGACGCAGATGCCGTAGATAAATGGTTAAATCTGCTAGAGGGTTATTTTTCTGTTCATGAATTTTCGAGTCGGGAAAAGATTGTTTTTGCTCTTCTCAAAGCAGCCCTCCACGTCAAGGACTGGTGGGAAACCTACTGCGAGCAGAAGGATGAAAGTACTGGCTCACTATTTTCAGCCGCACCCACCTGGGATTCGTTCCGGGATGCCATCAAGGAGCAGTACTACTACCCTGTCGGAAGCTATGAGGATGAATACATAAAGTGGACCACGCTGCGGCAGGGAAGGGACCAAGACGTGCCGGAGTTCACCAATCTTTTCCATACCCTTCGCACAAAGTTGGGTATCAAGGATTCGGAGCAACATTTGATACTCAAATACCGTGGCTGCCTGCACAAGTACATCCAGGAAGAAATACAATTCCTAAACATCCCCTCGCTCGGCGCAGCATACCGTATGCCGTCAAGGTCGAGCAGAAGTTTAAACAAAAGAAGCGAGACTTTGGATCTGCGAATCCAAAGCAGGGGAAAGGTGCCCCTAAACCACAGAACAAAGGACAAAGCCAAGGCGGGACAGCCCAAGACAACCAGCGAAGCTGCAAGCAAAGAACAACGCCGCGAAGCCGAGAAAGGACACTGGAAAATGGTGCGAGTTCCATAAGAGCTCCACTCACAACACAAGTGAGTGTCGGGCCAAGCAGTCACTGGTGGCTGAGCTAAAGGTTTCAGAATCAGATGCATGTTCCGACTCTGAGTCAGAACCCGATAAGGGTATGAAAAAGGGAAGCAGATCATTGATGCGGACCCCAGCGCCACTGTTGCTACCGCAAAGATCCAGAAAAATGAACCCGAAGATCCAGAGGAGGAGGAGCGTCTCTTCCACTCCCAGATGTGGGTAAAGGGCTCCCCGATACAGTTCATTGTTGATAGCGGGAGTCAAAAGAACCTCATTTCGGCAGAGGTCGTGAAGCGGTTGGGCTTACCGACCACAGCACATCCACAACCATACACCATTGGGTGGCTTCACCAAGGACGAGATCTTCGCGTGAGCCAGCAGTGTCGCCTTCCATACAACATCAAGCCCTTCACGGATGAGGTATTGTGTGACATTGCTCCCCTTGAAGTTTGTGATGTATTACTAGGACAACCATACTTGTGGAAGCGACATGCTGTGTATGAATCAAGGCCCCGTGCTGTTATTATTACATTGGGAAATAAGTTGTTCAGGATACCAGAGGTAGCACCACCTGCCGCCATCTCTTTGATTACTGCAAAACAATGCAGTAAGATCATTTCCAAAACCAGGAAATTTGTTTTCCTGATGATACGCCCTCAAGGAAGAAGAAGACAGTGGCCGCGGCCTCCAAACGGGGCCCCTCTGCACGACAACTACAGATGGACAAGATTGTGGAGGAGTACGAGGACATCTTCACCTCCCCGGCAGGGGTTCCTCTGCACTGTCAAGTCAAGCACTCCATCGATCTGACCCCAGGTGCGCCGCTACCCAATGGACCAATTTATCGGCGCTCCGTTCTGGAGAACAATGAAATCAAGAGGCAGATTCAGGAGCTCCTGCAGAAAGGTCACATCCGTCCGAGTTCATCGCCCTGTGGGAGCCCGATCGTGTTGGTACAGAAGAAGGATGGGACGTGGAGACTCTGTATTGACTATCGGGCGCTGAACAAGATCACTGTCCGTAATAGGTACCCGATCCCGCGGATTGATGACCTCCTAGACCAACTAAAGGGGGCGAAATATTTCAGCAAGATCGATCTGAAGTCGGATATCACCAGGTACCAATCGAACCCTCGATGTGTGGAAGACTGCCTTCAAATCCAAGGAGGGCCTCTTCGAATGGTTGGTCATGCCTTTCGGATTGACGAATGCTCCTGCAACCTTTATGAGGCTAATGGATGACATCTTGCGGCCATTCACCAACTCCTTTGTAGTAGTATACTTGGATGACATTCTGATCTTCAGCCAGAGTTGGGAAGAGCACCTCCACCACATCCGACAGGTTCTCCAAACACTGCGGCAACACAAGCTATGTGCCAATTTGGAGAAATGCACTTTTGGCATGACCCAGGTTCAGTATCTGGGATACATCATTGATGAACAGGGGGGCATGTCGATCCAGCCAAGATCCAAGTCATTCGGGATTGGCCCTCTCCAACCACTCTAACAGAGCTCCGCAGCTTTCTAGGTCTTGCCAACTTCTACCGCAGGTTTGTGTTGGGTTTTCTCATATTTCTTGGCCCTTGAGTCAAGTCACCAAGGGCGGGGCGAAAGCAAAATTCTTTTGGTCTGAATCTCAACAGAAGGCATTCAGGGAGTTGAAGGATCGCCTCTGCACGGCACCAGTGCTCGCGTTACCAGATTTACAACAACCATTTGAGGTCGAGACAGATGCCTCTGACTATGCTATTGGGGCAGTCCTTACTCAACATGGACATCCAGTGGCATATCACAGTGAAACACTTTCAGACACAGTCCGGAAGTACCCCACTTATGATAAAGAGATGTATTCCATTGTACAGGCCTGCCGACAATGGAAGCATTACATTTTGGGGAAGGAAACGGTCATCCACACAGACCACCGACCTCTGCAATTCATACAGACCCAAGGGAAATTGCAGAATGATCGCCATCAGAAGTGGTCTACATACCTGCAACAGTTTCACTTGAATATCAAGTATAAAAAGGGCAGCACCAATAATGTTGCAGATTGCCTCAGTCGACCACCGATCATGGCGCTAACCACCGTGCTCAACTCTTGTGGGCACGAGACTTCTGATTGGCCACTTCTCTACAAAAGCGACCCAGAATTCGGCCACACATACCAGACACTCTTGGAGGGTCGGCAGGTTGCAGATTTTCACCTCCAGGATGCCCTATTATGCCACCTCGGTCACCTTTGTGTTCCTTCAAGCGAGCGTGCCAAGATGATTTGGGAAGCACACTACAGTCGGGCTGCTGGGCATTTCGGGGTCGAGAAAACAGTGGCAGTACTGCAAAATTATTTCTATTGGCCGAATCTTCGACAGGATGTTGGGAAGTACATCCGATCATGTACTGCCTGTGCCATTGCCAAACCGACCATTAAGAAGCACGGCCTCTATACCCCGTTGCCTACCCCTAGTCGACCTTGGGAATCCATCTCCATGGATTACATGTCAGGCCTTCCTTCCACTAAGCATGGAAATGACTGTGTTTTTGTGGTCGTCGACAGGTTTCTCGAAGATGGCCATTATGGTGGCCTGCAAGAAGAATATCACAGCAGAAGCCACTGCTAAACTCTTCTTTGAACGAGTGTGGGTGCACTTTGGGATCCCACAGTCTATCATCTCAGATCGGGACAGTCGGTTTCTCAGCACATTTTGGTCCAGTCTCTGGTCAATGCTGGACACCAAACTCACGAAGTCCACAGCCTTCCATCCTCAAACTGATGGCCAGACAGAGGTTGTCAATAGGATGATTGTGCACATTCTGCGCATGTATAACTCAAAGCATCCACGCACATGGGACGAGAGCCTCCCCTATGTTCAGCACAGCTACAACCGAGCTCTTCACAGCTCCACTGGCCATAGCCCTTTTCAGGTGGGTTTGGGATTCCAGCCACTATGCCCCATTGATGTGGCCATGCCACTTGCAGCTACTCACATGAATTCAGCTCATGTCCAGTCCGAAACAGATAAGGCCACCAGCTTCATTGAGCGCATCCAACATATTCGCCAGCAGGTCCATGACATTCTTGAGAAATCAAATGCCAAGTACAAGCAGCGACATGATCAACATCGGGTGCCACACAAGTTTCAGGTGGGCGACAAAGTCTGGTTGCATTTGCAAAAGGAACGCCTTACTGGAGCCTATCGGAAATTGAGACCACTCCGATATGGTCCTTACACCATTACTAAGGCTATGGGAGACAATGCATTTGAGCTCAGCATTCCCCCATTCCTTGGCCTGCACCCAGTGTTCAATGTGGACCGCCTTCGGCCATACTTTCCACCATTGCTAGACACATCCGACATTGCAGAACAGCTCAAACCCACAGAATTAAATCCAGATTGCATGGAACAAGCTGCAACTGATCGGATCATGGACACACAGATCAAGAACACTCGCCAACAGAATATCCAACTGTATCGAGTTGTCAAAGCAGGCCAACTCCTTCAGCAGGGCAAGTGGCTCACCAGGGAACAAGTTCAGCAGAAGTTTCCTCATCTCATGGAGGAGCTCAACGCAATGGGGACCATTGCTTCCTAAGGGGGAGGAATGATCCAGGTGGATATTGGTGGCCACCTGCCAAGTCCACCTGGACCCCCACCATTGTCTTTCTCAGCATTTTCAGTTTCCTTAATTGTAGCACAACTTACTATTTTTAGCAGTTTTTCGGGTCCTGAACTTCCGGAGCCGTTTTGAGGCCCTAAACGACGTTTTTTTGGGAATCCAGGGGCAACATCGGTCCATGGAATGGACCGATGTTGCCCGTTCCAACAATGATAGTGCTCGGATAGATCTTTCTAATGAGCTATTGTACGCGTCAAACGGAGATCATATGCCAAAGTTACGACCCCGGGAATTTGATGTACCAACTTACCCCCAAACGGGGCCCACAGTTTGGCGTTTCATCTCCTAGGGTTAGGTTTTGGAATGTTAAGGGTTTTCCATTGTTTCTCAACAATAAATAGGCCTTCGAGCCTCATTGTAACACATAGTTCAGAGGCATGTAGCCATCACATCTCTTCTCAGAGATAAGCTACCATCGCCCTAGCTAGTTTTTTTTCCATTTCTGTTGTAAGCATATTTCAGTATTTTCCATTAATGAAATGAAGTATTATTTCCGTTGCATCTTTGTGTATATGGTTATCTCTGTAATTTGTTGCGTCCTATTTAAA